>OZ010588.1:1695000-1817500 GCA_963932145.1 Acanthosepion lycidas
GATTAACAGTAAGTAAAAAATGTTTTCCCATATACCATTCTATAGAGATACGGTCATGAAAACTTCGATTTTTTCATTCAGCCATTCGACAAATTTTACACAAACATCTTTTTGTATTTTTTAATAATAATGACGTTATAAGACCTATAATAAGATTCCAATACATTTTAAGATACAAAGTAATTTTTTTGAGTGGTGTGGTTAGGTTTGGTTTGTTTTACGGTATATCAACCTCAATTGGTTATTTAAGGCCGACAAGATTTTTATTGCTGGCAATATTTTTTTTTCTTCAAAAATGTATTGCTGGTAATATTTTTTCTCCAAAGATTCATTGCTGGTATTAAAACCTCTTTTTACACTTTCATAATGTTTTGACTCCAGTTTGGGGCTTAACTATTTGCTCATATCTGAGACCCTGACAGGTGCTACCCGGTCAGAGTGGACCTGGGAACACCAACAATTAAGAGGTGGTTCCACGCTCCCCAAAACCTCCTGATCAGAGGCCTTGCTGTTGGATGTAGTTTATCGTCTTACCCAGGACGCGGATGTAGTTTATCGTCATACCCAGGACGGCTTTTTAGTGGCAGGATAATATATGAACAGTATTATTAAAAATCATTGGAATATTTTCTTGGGACTTATCTATCCCGTAAGAGTCAAATCAGGAAGCGAAAGGGAAAAAATGTTTATCAATTAAAAAATAAAGTGGATACGTTTATAAAATAAACTCATCCATAATAAATTTCTGTCTTTTCTTGGATCTCAGTTTTCTCGCCTTAGTTGTTAAATTTTAAAACTGGTTATAATATTATTAGGTTGGTGCAAATATAATGACGTAATAATGTCGTTTTTTTTACGTATTTTTTAACGTCAAAAACGACATTATTACGTCATTATTTTTGCACCAACCTAATACATATGAAATATTTTTGAACAAACAATTCATTGCTTCAATTCTATCGTAGAGATTATAATTTATAAGCTGAGTAAACTTTACTGGAAAAATGTTTAAATTCTCATTAAATTTTCATTTACTTTGAAAACACCTTTAAGGAAAACAAGATTGGAATATGGTTGAATATTTAAATTTTTATTCTACCGTCAACGTTTCGCTCAATAGGAACATCATCAGGACAACGGAAAATGAAAGACAGTTATAACAAGAAAAATTTATCTCATTGATTTGTTCACAAATATTAATTTTTATTTTCATTAACGGTTAATTATTTCAAAAATGTTTCAAATTAATGTTTCTAAGCAATAATGTTGCCACAGTAACGATTTTACTCAACTTTTTCAGTTGTTCTGATCATTTTCTAAATCACTGAATTCTTATTAACATAAAGGATTTAAACGTACAACTGTTTTTTGAATATATTCCGTCTGTCATATTTTGATTGGATATTTTATAACAATCGATATTCTAAAAGTAAAAATTTATTTATTGGAACCTATTTTATTATTTAATCTTCTGTTCTACTGCCTTTATTATACAGATCTGCATCTATGTATGCAAGAAAAAGAAAGTTTTCAGGATATTTTGAAATAAATCTATATTTGTATATTTGAGCAGCAATCGCTCTTTTATAGAACTTTCATTAAAGACGTCTGACAAGGTACTACGATTAAGTTTTTTTTTTTTTTTGTGTGTGTGTGTTTATATAATTGTTCTCTTTTCTGGACATAAAGTAAAAAGACTGAGTTCGTGTCGGAATTAGAAATTTAACTGTCAATTGACAATTAAATTTCTAATTCCTCACTGGGTGTCCATAGTTTCGACCTTGTGCCACATCTAAGCTTCGCTTGGAAAATCACGATATTCAAACCTGTTTTACTGAATAATATAGATATATTGGTAATTCTGAATTGTATTGTGTAATAAATATATGTATATATATATATATATGTGTGTGTGTGTGAGAGAGAGAGAGATAGAGAGAGAGATAGGAATGAATAAGCAATAAGCAGGCAACGAATAAAGAAATGAAACCAGTAAGACAACAATTCTTACGGAAATAATAATCTCAAATCTTTAAAAGAAACATAAGATGCACGAAATTTAACCTGATATGTTTAAATCCGGCTTTATTTGGGGAAGGCTATTACAGAAAAATAATTTCTGCTATTTCAGTTAGACTGAAGAAGTTTTGATTGAACAGCATAAATCTTACATTTCGGCAGAATATTTCTAAGGTCATTATGTATATATATATATATATATATATATATATATATATATATATACATACATATATATCTATATATATATATCTTCTTTTTAATATACACACTTTTCTCTCGTTGTAACTACTATAACCTCTTCCTTGTATATATATATATATATATATATATTATTCCATCTTATATATATATATATATATATATATATATATATATAAGGAAGAGGTCATAGTAGTTCCAACGAGATATATATATATATATATATATATATATAAGGAAGAGGTTATAGTAGTTCCAACGAGAGAAAAGTGTGTATATTAAGAAGAAGAGAGAAACCGCAAACGTTTTTGGTTGTAATGTGGATTTTTTTAAAGATATTATGCTTTAATTTTCCATAATTTTACTACACGTGTTTCCGGTCTCGCAACCGTCATCAGGTAAAGGGTGGTGATTTCCACATATTACTAAAAATAATTAATTTTTTTCTTTATGTTTTTCAATGTTAAATATTCTCGATATGAGACATTCTCTTTTTTTTGTGGTAGTGATCCAAATGTCTTTCTTGAACTGGCAGTGAAAAGTTCTGCATGAAGTGTTATAAAACAATTAAGATTGGTTCGAGAAATGATGGAGTAGTTGTCGGCATGCTTATCTTTTAATGACCACTGTGTGTTCTTAGATCTACTTCCATTTTCGTGTGCTTTTGTCAGCATGCAGGTATATATGTGTATATCCCCTCTCAATTTATCTACGCTAACATATTTTTATCCAACATTATTATTACTATAAACGTTATTTTTGTGGGTACACGTGGATAGCAAAATAATATGTACCCACTAAAAATGACGTTTAATAAACAATATATGGCTCTGCCAGCAAGGTCACCTGGAGACGATGTTATGGCCAGCCAGCTTGTCTCTCTAGAACAATTAAAACTGAATAGTGAGTGCGATCCTCACTGGGTTCCCCATTCTTTTGGCCTTGTGCCACATCCATGCTACGCTTGGCATATCACTATGGGTACCTCGAAGTGGTGTAATGATTATCAAGCTTGTCTTGCTAGAACAATTACGACTTAGTAGTGAGTTCGATCCTCACTGGGTGCCCTCGACTTTCGCCCATGTGACACATCTAAGCTACGCTTGGAAAATCACTAAAACTCTACCAGCAGCATAAATCGTTCTATGCAAATATTCAGTGTAGCAGTGAATGTGTCAACAAATTTAATTCGGTCATAAGCCGCCTTTACATTAGAGAAAGAAACCAGTTAATCTGCATCCCAAATGCTGTAGTTTTTACATTTTTTTTTTTTATTATCACCACGCAATCGTCTCGCTACTGTTTGTTTAGAATTTGAGTGAAAATCCTTTAAACAAAGCACTTAACATTCCTAATCGTTTATCACCTACAGTTTTAATATTGCAAAACATTCGCAGATTTTAACAAATTGTCTCAACGGACCAGCAAAGCGGGCTGCTTTTTTTTTCCCAAATACTTGAAAAATAGCCAAATGTTTTCGTAATGAAATCATTTCCGAGTAATGTTGAAAGTACTGAAATTTTAAACAGCATTTTATAACTGTTTATATTTCTGAGATGAGGTATTATGTACATTATTTACATTATTCGAATTATTGTTCACATCTTTGTCGACATGTCTATATTTCTGAGATGAGGTGTTATGTACACTATTTACATTATTCAGACTATTTGTTACCATATTTATTACAACGATTCGGCTGTTGTACGCTCCGGCCTTCTTCAGGTGGTTGGACTGTTCTAGTTTCACGCGCCATGTTTTAAGTTATCTCCTGTTAATTTCCTGAAAAGTTCTTCACTGTCTTAACCGAGTATTGAACTCACAACTCTTTGGGTCCTGACACTAACTAACGCCTTTATCCACTATGCCATGTATTCTTGAGGACATCTGTGTATGAATTTCTGGGTATTATAAACCTAATGTCTTCAGCAACCATTTTTTACAGGTGCTCAAATTGCTATTTTTGCTGTTATCATTACATGTTTTTACCAGAGCTCATATTGCAATTTTTGTTGTTATTGTTTTCCCTGGCATTCCTTATTACTGGTTCCCATATTATATTCATTTCTATGCTTGTACGCTCCGGCCTTCTTCAGGTGGTTGGAATGTCGAACTGAACCCTTTATTTCGCTCACTGGGGTAGACTAATCTAGTTCCACGTGCCAAGTTTAATGGATGTCAGTTATCAGTTATCTCCTGTTAATTTCTCTCTGAAAGTTTTCCACTGCCTCCAGGACACATAGCACAGTGGATAAAGGCGTTAGTTAGATCCAGTGACAGGGCCCAAAGAGGTGTGAGTTCAATACCCGGTTAAGGCAGTGGAGAACCATGAATCAATTGCTAATTCTGCATTTAGGAAAATTGGTTCACTGTGTAGGGCTAGACATTTTTTCTCTCCAGAATCTATATTTGTATTTAATCAACGAGGCCAGGTTGTGACATAAGGTCAGTTTAATGTGGGGAGCCCGAGCGCGTACTCCCGGGCTCAGAACGAAAATTGCACGAAGCCCTGCAACCGTCGGTTCCGCTGGCCTCGGTGCGAGCACCGATCTTTCACTCTAGTGCAATGAGAGGGTGCGGCCTCGAGTAGCTGTTTCCCAGGGCTGGCACCTCTGAGTATAATTTTCCTCAGTTGCGGAGCCGCCCCTGATCACACTCTGCAGAATCTGTTTCATACATTTATAAGTCTACCATGTATTGAATATTGCTGCCACATCTGGTCTGATGCTTCTTAGTGTTTCTTGATGAAATCCAAAGAAGAATCTGCAATTTTATTGGTCCTGAACTGGCATATCGACTTCAGTCACTTTCTCACCTCTGAAAGGTAACTTTCCTGTGTTTTTTCTATAATTACTCTCATGGTAATTGTAATGACGAAATCTCCTCGATGGTATCTAGACTTTGTGAATTTAAGCGCAGTACTAGATTGGCAGCTAGGTCTCCTCATTTTAGAGTTGATATAGCCAGATGTAAGTCATATGCTAACATTTTATTCTTACGCACTTCTCTCTTCCGTTTCTTGCTTTCCAGTCAATTTTGATCTTCAAAATTTTAAATGAAACGTTAATCGTTATCTTCTGTCTTCTTAATTCCTGTTCTTTTTTCTCGCCAGAATCTATCTATCTTACACATTTATAAGTCTACCATTTGTCCATGCATTGAATATTGCTGCCACATCTGACCTGGTGCTTCTGCTAAGTATTTAGAGATTCTTCCTAAAATACAAAGAAGGCATCTTCAGTCGTTTTCCTACAGCCACAACGTAGCTTGACTGTGTCTTTTCAATAAATACTTTCATGGTAATTGTTCCGATGAAATTTCCTCTATGGTACCTAACGTTATAAATGTAAGCGCAGTACAAGATTGGTGGTTAAGTCTCATCATTATTACAGTTGAAATGGCTAGATGAAACCGTAAGTTCTATGCTAACAGTTTCTTCCCTTGCACTTCTCGATCGTGGGACTCTCTTCTGGTTTCTTTCTTCCTAGTCACCTTTATTCTTCGAAAAATTTAAATCCAAATTATATAATTATTTTCTATCTTCTTAAATCTTCTTCGGTCTCAAATCTTCTTTCTTTTTCGTTTCTTCATCTTCTTTTCGCGCAATATCGAATTCCTTTCTGCCATCATAAAACTGATTTCTTCTGCAAATCCTATTCCAATGCTAAATTTTTCGATTGGTCTCTGAAGATTTTCATATTACCTGAGATCATTTTCACACTGTTCTTAAGTTTCGTTTTTCCTTTATTGTCAAGCCTTTTACCGTCTATAAGAAGATTTTATGTTATTCGTCACCCAATATGAGACCCAAGAGCTATTCAAAGAAAATGAACGTAGAAGGGCGAGGTAAGAAGAGCAGATTATGAAGATATATTAGATATACCGGGTGTAATTGAAATTGTTACACGAAAAGGTTTTATTCTAATAGTTTCTTCTCTCGCACTTCTTGGGCGAAATGATTTTAAAAAGAATAGAACATTTCTATTTCAGATTGACTGTAAACCTTGTAGTTGATTTGAAGTAGTATTTCAAGTTCAAAGCAAGGCAAATTGTTTAATAATCAAAATAAAATAAAATCCAAGCTCAAAACAATGTAAAATCCAAAGGGGAGGGTGCAACAGGAAATGTTGCAGTCAAGAAGCGTACGTCCAATATCAAGAAATTGCAGAACACATTCTTCCGCTATCAATCCACTGCTCCGTTCAATCGCCAACAGTTTTTTAAGTCTTTTTCTTGCACATGCGCCGTGACAGAATTACAAATGGCGGCCATGAACGTCTCTCTTCACTACAAACTTTAAAATAGATAAAACATTTGAAAATGAATTCACGAGATGTTTCATATCACTCTCATCAACAAGATTAAAATTATCTGTTTGCAAAAACAATCTAATGAACGATTATGACGTTTGTTTTAGTGTCGAGGCCTCTTAAATGAAATAACTTCCCAGGTTCATTACTTTTTAGTTCACTCCAAGCGAGGCAATAAGTCACTAAGACATAAGGGGTTACTGAGTGCGAGATAATATGAGAAAGAAATACTAATGACGAGATCGAGAGAGAGAGAGAGAGAACAATAAAACAGCAGGAATTAAGAAGGCAGAAGATAACGATTAACATTGAATTTAGATTTTTGAAGATCAAAATTAACTAGGAAGCCTCAAGCCGGGAGAGAGTTTCACAAGCGAGTAGTACAAGAGAAGAAACTGCTAGCATAGAACTTACGGTTACATCTAGCCATTTCACTTGTAAAATGAAACCTTGTCGCCGATCTGGTATGTACTACGCTTAAATTTATAAAGCCTCGGTACCATAGAGGAAAGTTCATCAGAAAAATTACTATGACGGTATTTTTAGAAAATGTACCCGCCTGATGTAGATCCTATGCAAGGACACTTTGAATTGCCATTTGAAATAATATGATTAAAGAAAGCACAGCAAGTAGTGGTTTTACTATATTTCCTTCTTTTACACAATTCTTGAAATTGTGCCGACTGACTGCCACTGACACTCACCCATATCGCCATGAAAAAGTTGTAATAATAGAACGTAATAAAAGGCGGAATTAAAGTTGTAATAAAAGATGTAATTAAAGATGTAATAAAAGACGTAGTAAAAGATATTAATAAAAGAAGTAAGTAAAGATATAATTAAAGACGTAATAAAAGACGTAATTAAAGATGTAATGAAAGACATAATAATAGACGTAATAAAAGATGTAAAGATGTATAAAAGACGTAGTAAAAGATGTAATTAAAGACGTAATAAGAGATGTAATTAAAGATGTAATTAAAGATGTAATAAAAGACGCAGTAAAAGACGTAATAAAAGAAGTAATTAAAGATATAATTAAAGACATAATAAAAGACGTAATTAAAGATGTAATGAAAGACGCAAGAAAAGTAATAAAAAGCGTAATGAAAGACGTAATTAAAAACATAATAAAAGGTGTAATCTAAGACGTAATTAAAGACGTAATAAAAGATGTAAATATATAATTAAATACATAATAAAAGGTGTAATTAAAAACATAGTAAAATACGTAATGAAAGACGTAATTAAAGACATAATTAAAGACGTAAGAAGAGACATAAATAAAGATGTAATTAAAGACGCAATAAAAGACGTAATAAAAGCGTAATTAATGACGTAATAAAAGGCATAATTAAAGACGTAATAAAAGACTAATTAAATATATAATAAAACACGTAATTAAAGGCGTAATTAAAGATGTAATAAAAGACGTGATTAAAAATGTAATTAAAGACGTAATAAAAGGCGTAATTAAAGATGTAATTAAAAACGTAATAAAAGATGTAATAAAAGACAGAATAATAACAACAACTAAACTTTTTAAGGATTTCCCACGTAGTTTCTCTGTTTATTGTATCAATAACCATAAGAGAGACTTAATACTTCGGACGAGGAGGAGGCTTTCTCTCCCTCTTCGAATCTTGAACTCTCTGCCTTCAAGCGAAGAGGAACTGAAATGAGTCTATGCCGAAGGGCAGAGTCTCGTTTGGGGAAGTAGACTAACCCGACCCCATATATACGGGATCTACGAGTAATTTTTGCCCGAGGCTACGGGCTCGGAATTCCCCACATGAAAAACTGTCATTGTGCCACGTCTTACCTTCTGGAAAGTTTGCTAAATAGAGAGATACTTAATTATGACCACATCAGTTATCCGATGACCTTTTCAGCAATTTCCTCGTTCAAATTTAAATTTAATTTAAATTAAAGGTAAAAATTTTCAGCGGGCGGTGCAATCTCCCGAGTTCAATGTCCCCAATAGCCAGTTTCAATTATTGAATGATTATGTATAATAAATGTTCCAGTTGGTTGCACTTTCAAACAGAATCCACGATTACAAATATATTTACTTTAATCCACCTTTGAGACTTAGCGATAGATAAAAGTGAGGCTAGCCGAAAAGAGTAGACGCCATTTTTATATAAAAATAAACTAGACAAAACCTTGAAGAAGGCGTTTCAAATTGTCATTTGATCATATAAATCTTAAATTTCTTTCAGGAAATTACATTCTTCATTTTTCTTTTCGATAATTTAGTTTCAATTATCCGAAATTTTGAATGATCCGAACATATTTTCAGCCCATAATCCGGATACTCAATAAAGTATTGTATGTCCTTTAAAATAAGAAAATTTAGATATTCAATTATCCGAAATTTTGAATGACCTGAATTTTTTTTCAAACCATAATCCTAATAACCGGATGCTCAATGAAATATTGTATGTCTTTTAAAATAAGATAATTTAGATATTCAATTATCCGAAATTTTGAATGATCCGAACTTTTTTCAACCCATAAACCGGATAACCAGATACTCAATGAAATATTGTATGTCCTTTAAAAAAAGACAATTTAGATATTCAATTATCCGAAATTTTGAATGATCCGAATATTTTTTTCAACCCTTAATCCGGATAACCGAATACTCAACAAATATTGTATATCCTTTAAAATAGGACATATATTTTGGTTCAAAGAAAAGTGGGAGAGCCAGAACTTGTATGAGATTCAAGGCACTCGAAATATTTTTTTTTTATTCTATACAATCTATCGACGTTTGTCGTTATTCAAAACTTGTATACCTTTTGTATTCTGGGGCGTTGTCTTGTAGCACAAGATTTATCTCCCCTTTTTGCGTCTCGCTGTCGTTAGAAAAATGTCTGAACATAAATTGAAAACTGTATTTCCTATTTAAACAGCGTCACACAAGTCAGAGCCAATCCTGTTTTTTATTTGACTCAGTGAATTCTCAATAAAAGTACGACTAAAATAAACAGTCCTTTCGATTTTCATTCATCAGGTAATCCACAAAGGTAAACAGTTTGGTAGGCTATTAACTCGAAAAACGAAGATTCATAGGCTTCCACCCATTTTTCATAGTCGCTTGGTTGTGTCGTCTCTGCGCAACCCTTTTGAAAACAACCTAGAATATTTTCATAGAAATATTTACTGTATTAAGTGGATCAATAAGGGATTTGGGGGTAGCGTTACGGTTATCAGTGCATAAAGTGGAATTTGCGAGCCAAATTCAAATTCCTGCTTAGTTGCACTCATGACTAATAGGAAAAGTAAAAGTCCTCCTTTTCTTCACCCTCCCACTTAAATAGAAAGGGTAGACTGACCTTCTTTTATGTGAGAATTGGTTGGAAACACACAAAAAGAACTATATACAAGTCCAATGGGCGAAGCAGTGATACGCAGTTCTATAAGTAAATTAATTCCATAAATGCTGACAATCTCCGTTCCTCAATCTCAATCTCGCCGAAAAAAGAAGATATTCAGTCAACCCCCCCCCCCCACTGGAGTGTCATGTGGAACAAGTTGTTTTTAACGTGAGTACTCCGAGCCTATTGAACCCGTATAAACGTGTTCAGGGCCGGTTAGCCTCCTTCGGGTTCCACCCCTCCCGAAGACTGTCGTTTGAATGCGTGTACAGTGCTTTTATGCACCTGACCCATCCATCGCACAGCCAATGAGCGCCCAGAACCAGCCAATAAAAATGGCTACAAACAACACCATCACTTCCGTCCACACGAAGAGCTGCTCGATTAACCTTTATTCGTATGAATCCTTTGGTTTATTTTGTCTTACGGCATATCAATATCAATGGTTTATTTAATGTCGACAACATTTTTAGGACAGATTCATATGAATAGAATATGTATAATTTGGTTTAGATTGGTTTGGTTGATTTGGTTTTACAGCATATCAACCTGAATGGGTTATTTAATGCCGACAACATTTTTAGAATAGATTAGTATGAATAGAATATGTATGCATTGGTTTAGATTGGTTTGGTGTATTTTGTTTTACAGCATATCAACCTCAATGGGTTATTTAATATCGATAACATTTTTAGGATATATTCGTATGAATAGAAAATGTACGCTTTGGTTTAGATTGGTTTGATTTAGTTTGATTTAGAGCATATCAATCTCAATGGTTTATTTAATGCCAACAACATTTTTACGAGAGATTCTTATGAATAGAATATGTATGCTTTGGTTTAGATTGGTTTGGTTTACTTGGTTTTACAGCATATCAACCTCAATGGGTTATTTAATGCCAACTACATGTTTAGGATAGATTCGTATGAATACAATGTGTATGGTTTGGTTTAGATTGGGTTGGTTTAATTGGTTTTAAGTCATATCAACCTCAATGGGCTATTTAATGCCGACATTTTTAGGATAGATTCGTATGAATAGAATATGTATGCTTTGGTTTGGATTAGACTGGTTTAATTGGGTTTAAGTCATATCAGCCTCAATGGGTTATTTGATACTGACAACATTTTTAGGATAGATTCGTATGAATAGAATATGTACGCTTTGGTTTAGATTGGTTTGGTTTATTATGTTCTACAGCATATCAACCTCAAAGGGATATTTAATGCCGACAACATTTTCAGGATAAATTCGTATGAATAGAATATGTATGCTTTGGTTTAGATTTGTTTTGTTTATTTATTTTTTCCGGCATATCAACCTCAGTGAGTAATTTAATGCCGACAACATTTTTAGGATAGATTCGTATGAATAGAATATGTATGCTTTGGTTTAGATTGGTTTGGTTTATTTTGTTTTACAGCATATCAACCTCAATGGGTTATTTATTGCCGACAACATTTTTAGTATAGATTCGTATGAATAGAATATGCATTGGTTAAGATTGGTTTGGTTTATTTGATTTTACGGCATATCAAACGCATTTGGTTATTTAATGCCGAAATTTTTAGGATAGGTTCGTATGAATTGAATGTGTATGCTTTGGTTTCGATTGGTTTGGTTTATTTTGTTGTACAGAATATCAGCCTCAATGGGTTATTTAATGCCAACAACATTTTTATGATAGATTCGTGTGAATAGAATATGTATGCTCTGGTTTAGATTGGTTTGGTTTCTTTGGTTTTACGGCATATCAACCTGAATGGGTTATTTAATGCCGACAACTTTTTTAGGATAGATTCGTATGAATTGAATATGAATGCTTTGGTTTAGATTGGTTTGTGTTATTTTGTTTTACAGAATATCAACCTCAATGATTTTTATTTAACGCCGACAAATTTTTTAGGATAGATTCCTATAAATAGAATATGTATGCTTTCGTTTAGATTGGTTTGGTTTATTTTGTTTTACAGCATATCAACCACAATGGGTTATTTAATGCCGACAACATTTTTAGGATATATTCCTGTGAATAGTATATGTATGCTCTTGTTTAGATTGGTTTGGTTTCTTTGGTTTTACGGCGTATCAACCTGAATAGGTTATTTAATGCCGACCACATTTTTAGGATAGATTCGTATGAATAGAATATGTATGCATTGGCTTAGATTGGTTTGGTTTGGTTTGTCTTACAGCATGTCAATCTTAATGGGTTATTTAATGCCGATAACATTTTTAGGATAGATTCGTATGAATAGAAAATGTAAGCTTTGGTTTCGATTGGTTTGGTTTATTTTGTTTTACAGCATATCAACCTCAAATGGTTATTTAATGCCGACAACATTTTTGGGATAGATTCGTATGAATAGCATATGTATGCTTTCGTTTAGTTTGGTTTGGTTTATTTGGTTTTGCGGCATATCAAACTCAATGGCTTATTTAATGCCGATAAAACTTTTAGGATATATTCGTATGAATAGAATATGTATGCTTTTCTTTAGACTGGTTTGGTTTATTTGGTTTTACATCATATCAACCTGAATGGGTTATTTAATGCCGACAATTTTTTTAGGATAGATTCGTATGAATAGAATATGTATGCTTTCGTTTAGATTGGTTTGGTTTATTTTGTTTTACAGCATATCAACCACAATGGGTTATTTAATGCCGACAACATTTTTAGGATATATTCCTGTGAATAGTATATGTATGCTCTTGTTTAGATTGGTTTGGTTTCTTTGGTTTTACGGCGTATCAACCTGAATAGGTTATTTAATGCCGACCACATTTTTAGGATAGATTCGTATGAATAGAATATGTATGCTCTGGTTTAGATTGGTTTGGTTTATTTTGCTTTACAGCATATCAACCTCAAATGGTTATTTAATGCCGAGAACATTTTTAGGATAGATTCGTATGAATAGAATATGTATGCTTTGGTTCAGATTGGTTTGTTTTATTTTGTTTTACAGAATATCAACCTCAGTGGGTTATTTAATGCCGACAATATTTTTAGGATAAATTCGTATGAATAGTATATCTATGCTTTGGTTTGGATTGGTTTGATTTATTCTGTTTTAGAGCATATCAACCCCAATTGTTTATTTAATGCCGACAATATTTTTAGGGTAGATTCGTATGAATAGATTATGTATTCTTTCGTTTCGATTGGTTTGTTTTTTTTTGTTTTACTGCATATCAATCACAATGGGTTATTTAATGCCGACAACTTTTTTAGGATAGCTTCGTATGAATAGAATAGGTATGTTTTGGTTTAGATTGCTTTGGTTTATTTTGTCTTAGGGCATATCAACCTCAATGGGTTTTTTAATGTCGACAACATTTTTACGATAGATGCGTATGAATAGAATATGTATTCTTTGGTTTAGTTTGGTTTGGTTTATTTTGTCTTACGCCATATCAACCCCAATGTGTTATTTAATGCTGACAACATTATTTATTGCTGGTAATATTTGTTTTTTCAAAAATCTGTTTCTGTTAATATTTTTCCTTCAAAATTCTATTGCTAATAATAATTCTTTTCAAAAAAGTATTCGTGGTAATAGTTAACTATTTTCCCATAGCTGGGCCCCTAACGGGGTCAGGTTGAACCTGAGAACACAAACAATTAAGAGGTTGTTCCACGCTACTCAAAACCTCCAGGTAATGGCCTTGCTACTGGATGTAGTTTATCGTATTACCCAGGACGCGGATGTAGTCTAACCTCTTTCCCAGGACGTAAATGGGGGTGGGATGTTAGGGACAAATGTAAAACAACTCTCTGTGTGAACCAATACTTGGTGAGTTGAGTTAAAGGGAAATAACGGCGACATCTGGAAGAGGCATGGCATGTGGAAGTAGAACAATCTACTCTGGTGGATGAAATATAGAGTTCGGATCGAAATTCCAATCATCTGAAGAAGGCCGGAGCGTACAACGAACGAAACGTTGTGAATATGGCAATGAAGATGGGGATAACAGTCCGAATAATGTAAATAATGCAAGTAATCATAATACCTCATCTCAGGGATATAGACAGATGTTGATTCAGAAAAATTGAATTTAGAATAATTGTAGTAGAATTAATTATTTTAGTAAAGTGCGCATAACAAAAGGGTTTTTATCATTATATATACTGGTTTTACTTTATTTTATGATGAAAAATATATTTCACTTTTGGTCTGTAAATGAGGAACTAAAGAATATCGAGCTTTTCACAATTTTTTTCTCCCCAAATGTCCTTCAAATTTAACGTTCACCGAAACTATTGGTCAATTAACCGAACTTTAACCGGTATTCAGGAGTCACTTTTCCACATCAGATTCAACTGTTTAAAAATAACGAAAAGCGTGTCGGATGACTACTTTTGCAGATTACGTTAATCGTTAAAGTGAGAAATTCCAGTTTCAGACACTAACTGAAGACCAATTTAAATATCTCATCTTCATCACTGGCCTTAAATCTTCAAATGACTGATGTGCGCACATGGCCGTTTATCCAAACTGGAGCAGGACAAAAACATAACTCTAAAAGCTCTCACGGCAGAATACGAAAAACTTTTAAGTATTAAAATAGACAAAGTAACGGTTCAACAACGACGAGTCTCATATCGAAATTCATCCACAGCTAGCAGCAAATCCAAGCAAAGAATTCATCACGCGTGTCAGAGGAAACTTCTTGTGCATGTTGATTTTTCGACCATTGGCATTATTCTCATTCCTGTCTGTACAAAAAACATAAATATCCGTTATTTACATTATTCGGACTTATTTGTTCTCATCTTTGTCGCCATATTTATTACAACGGTTTGGCCGTTGTACGCTCCGGTTTTCTTCAGGTGGTTGGAATGTCAAACTGAACCCTTTATTTCGCTCACTGGGGTAGACTGTTCTAGTTCCACGTGCCATGTTTTAATGGATGTCAGTTATCAGTTATCTCCTGGGAATTCCCCTTTCAAAGCTCTGCACTGCCTTTTCCGAGATTGAAAACTACTTTGCACATTCTCTCAAAACGAAGTTCAGTGATGTTTTCACGGAGAATCTCGGGTGTCTGTACCAAAGCCAACCCTCAAGTTGAAACCCGATGTGATACCAGTTGTTAGGCCCAAACGCCATGTTCCTTATGTCGCTCTAGAAAAGCAAACCGGAGTAATCCAGCCAACAAATTACTCTGCATGAGCAGCTCCTATTATTGTGGCCAAGAAAGCAAGCGGAAAAGTTCGTATATGTGCAGAATTTTCCACAGGTTTAAATGACCCCTTAGATGTACATCACTACCTGTTACCCACACCAAAAGATATTTTCACTAATCTTAATAGGGGAACTTGCTTTGCAAAGATTGATTTATCTGATTTTTTTTTTAGGATTCTAAGGAACTACTGGCGATCAACCCCGATAAGGGTTTCTTCCAATAAAATCGGCTTCCTTGTGGCGTTAAGTCAGCGCCTGCTTTATTCCAGCAGGTGATAAACGCTATACTGAATGATTTAAATGGAACTGCTGCATTTAATGATGATACCATTAGTGCAAGTGAAGCTCAAAATTAACTTTTAAATTGTTTATTCTCCATCTTTGAACGAATTCAGCAATATGCTTTTCATGTCCAAGAAGAAAAAATATCAGTTTTTCCGGACGTCAATCAAGTACCTGGGTTTTATATTTGATAAACATGGACGACGACCAGACCCGGAACATATTTCTGCTATCAAAAATATACCAGCACCATTAAACATTACAAAATTACGTTCTTTTTTAGGCTTGGTCAGCAATTACAGTCTATTTTTACCGGAACTCCACCATATTCGTACTCCTCGAAACAATCTTCTGAAAAATTATATTCCATGGACTTGATCACCAGACGCCCTGTCGGCTGGGGCTGTAAAATACGCCTACTGTACCACTGCAGAGGCTCCTTCCCCAATAGGCGTCCTGGGTAAGATGATAAACTAGATCCGCGTTCTAGGTAAGACGATAAACTACGTCCAACAGCAAGGCATGTGATAAGGAGGTTTTGAGGAGCTTAGAATCACCTCTTAATTGCTGATGTTCCCAGATCCACCCTAATCCCGGGTGGTAGCACCTGTTAGGGTCCCAACTATGGCCAAATAGTTAACCATCAAACTAGGGTAAAAAAACTATGAAAGTGTCAAAATAGGTTTTAATACCAACAATATATATATATTTTTTAAATTATTACCAGCAATGAAATTTTGAAGAAAAAATTATTACCAGCAATATTTTTTTTGAAAAAATATTACCAGCAATAAAAATTCTGTCGACATTAAGTAACCCACTGAGGTTGATATGCCGTAAAGCAAACCAAACCTGGTTACCAGAATGTCAGTCTGCCTTCAAAAATATAAAATCTTTGCTTGCATCAGTCTTCCTTCTCCCACATTATAACCCATCTCTTGATTTCACTGTGATTTTGGATACTTCAAGCTATGGTGTTGGAACCGTGATTTCCCACACTTTTCCTGGTGGTAGTCAGATGGCCATTGCTCATGCAGCAAGATTTTTGACTCCTGCTGAGCTGAACTATGGCCACGTTGAGAAGGAAGCTTTGGCAGTTACACCGGCTTTTTCCGACCCAAATGTTGTTGGGCAATGGGCACGAGTTTCTAGGCTGTTTTCCCGATGAATCAGTAAAACCAAATCCATTTTGCCTCATCACATCACGTTTTCTTAGTACAGATAATTTCTATTTTACTCAAAATAGGCCCAAATACCCATTTAACAGTGATATGCCATGGCCAAGTGGAACCAAGCTTAAACGTTTTCAGGTTAGAATAACTTATAATAAAAAAAAGAAGATAGCTACAGTCCCTGTGACATATAGATAGATATGAACATATTGTGATAGATAGAAACAGATTAAAATAAATAGGTACAGTCTGTGACAGATATATGGATAGGAACATACTGTGATGGATAAATAGACAGATAGATATGAACAGACTGTTGTAAATAGACTGAAAGACATAAAGACAGATAGGAACAGACTGTTATAGATAGATAGATAGATAGATAGATAGATAGATAGATAGATAGATAGATAGATAGATAGATAGATAACACCGCTTGATATTTTTTCGACCCAAATGTTATTGGGGAATCGACACATGTTTCCGGGCTATTTTTCCCGTTGAATCTGAAAATGAAATCATTTTTGCCACATCACATCACGTTTTCTCAGTACAGTTAATTTCTAGTTTGCTTTAAGTAAGGCCAAAATGCCTAATTGACAGGGATATGGCACGGCTCAAATATGCGTGTGACATAGTTGAAGCATTTCATTTCATGTTAAAATGATTTATTATTCAAGAAAAAGCATCCAAATAACTTTCAAAATAAATTCTAAGTTATTTCAATTGAGATAAGCTGAATTGGAAATGCTTGATTTTATGAGAGATATCTCCCTGGAAAATGTTCTTGTGCCCTCAATGTTCTTAGCTTGTTAAAAGTTTATGATTTGTGTTTCTTCTCTACTTTTTATAGAAGAAGCTCTTTAAAAGACATTCAAGAACAGCAATTTTAGTTTTTATTAGTAGTTTTCACTTTAAGCCGGAAACCGTCATAAGATTTTATCATATCACTTGTATTTACGGAGGTCTGGTATTGTCCTGCAGTCTCTGTATAACACGCATCCGAACATCGATAAATGAGGGTTTTTAGAGTGTTAGGCGAGTGTATTTCAGACTAGCAAGATTAGAATGTTCTTTATCAAGGCCCTAGAAGAGCTGCCAAACACAAGATAGGCACAACCAACTCGGCAATTTGCAGATGGGATGTTAACATGATGGCTGATTTCTGCTGGAACATCAAAAGAGATCAACCTTTTCAAAAGCACCGTAGAGTTTCCAAGAAGAGAAGATTTATAATTTTCGATGGACAAAAATGAATGCATTTTTAATTCGTTTGTATCTTTTTTTGATTCAAAAATTGATGACACATGTTTACCTTAATTTAATTTTGTGTGAAATTTTTCTGAAAACTTTTTCTGAACTGAAAATGCAATCTTCAAGTTATTGGGATACTTTTTCTTTTATGATAAGTTAATCTAACCTGAAAATGTTTATGGTTGGTTCTACTTGATCCTGATATATCACTGTTAAATCGGTATTTTGGCCTATTTTAAGCAAAATAGAAAATTATCTGTACTACGAAAAGGGGATGTTATGGGTGCGGGGAGCAAAATGAACTTGATTTCAGATTCAAATGAAAAATAGTCCAGAAACATGTGCCCATTGCCCAACAACATTTGGGTCGAAAAAATGTCGACTGGTATTTGATTTTCCATAAAGATTGCTTTGGTTTGTTGTGTTTTACGGCATATCAACCTCAATGGGTTATTTAATGCCGACAAACTTTTTATTTCTGGTAATATTTTGTTTTGTCAAGAATTTATTTCTGGCAATAATTTTTCCTTCAAAAAAATATTGCTGGTAATATTTTTTCAAAAACGTATTGTTGGCAATAGTTTTTAAAAAAGTGTATTGCTAGTAATAGATGTTTTTCTTCAAATATTTATTGCTGATAATTTTTTTTTACAAATTATTTCTGGTATTAAAACCCACTTTTACGCCCGTTTCAGAGTTAACTATTTGCCCATAGCTGGGACCCTAACAGCAATTAAAAGGTGGTTCCACGCTCCTCAAAACCTCCTGATCATACGCCTTGCTGCTGGACGTAGTTTATCGTCATACCCAGGACGCGGATGTAGTTTATCGTCACACTCAGGACGGGCCATAAAGAAATTTCACAAAATGTTTTATGACGTAAATTTATCTTGATTACTGACTAAAAACCCCTGGTTAATATTTTTGGATAAAAAAAATGTATTTGTGTATATGCTGCAAATCGGTTACAAAGATGAGCCACGATGTTATTGCCTTATGACCAATTAACAAATAACTACCAAGCAAAAATTCAAATGGTCAGGTATCTGCCTTATCCAGGCTTATGTATATACACTAGAATTTATCTGAATACTCCATTGTTGCTGCAGCATCAGTGGAATCAGAAATTGTTTCAGTGCTTACAGCTATTGTTAAAGTACTGCCTGTCAGCTAGCAGACGATCCAGGAGGCCACAGCTTCTGACCCACAGTTGCAGAAGGTGATTCCCTACCACCGTACAAAGTGACTTAGACAGGTCCAGACAACGATCTTCAAACTTTTTACTATCAGAAATCTTCATTGTCCGCAGTGGAAGGCTGTATTCGTTTTGGAGAACGTGTGATTGTTCCATCAACTTTTCTAAAATGTCATTTAGCAGCGAAATCTCAGAGGAAATCGGAACTCATTTCTTGGCTGTTCAGGATTCCCTTTGGTTACTTCTTCAAATTGATTTTGCAGAGCCTACCGATGGAAAGTGTTTTCTGTTACTCGTGGATGCCTACAGTAAATGGTTTGAATTTTTCTGAAGAAATCATTCTAAAATCACAGCACATCTTCAACAGATTCGGAGTCCCAGAGCCTTTAGTTCCTGACAATAGCTCTGCTCTCAATTCAGCGAAATTTTCAGATTTCTGCCAGCAGAATGATATCAAACACATACACATAACACGATTCCGTCCACAATCGAATGGACAAGTTGAGCGATTTGTGGATACCTTTAAGAGGGCACTCCAAAAGTTAAAAAGAGGAGGGCACAGTAACCAAAATATTGGAGAATATTGGAGACATTCCTAGCATGTTAGAAAGTCACACCAAAAACAGTCACTCCAAAGAGTAGCTCACCTGCCGAGGCTCTGATTCAACGCAAAATCGGTTATATATAGACGTCATACGTTCAAGTAGACAACATTCTCACAAAAGATACACAGCAATGGAACAATAATTCAACCGCCATCATAGTGCAGTAAGTCGTACTTTTAAACCAGGCCAACAGGATTTAGCAAAAGACTACGTCACATACGAAGTCAGCGTGCAAACTTCCATTTGGCTACAGCATGCAGACCAATTACGCTTTTCTAAACTCGCAGCATCCAAAAACCAAAGGTCAGTTCTTCCACTCAACATTTTGTTGGCCACTTTTGATCTACTTCAGGAAAATGTAACGTCAATACAAAACAGCAGAAGTGTGGAACATGTTCACAGGCCCGAAGGGATGAAAACAAGAAAGTCAATTAGAGTCCGGCATACCACCAAAAGGCTACAAGTAAACCACCAACACCAAACTTCCCCCACATTAAAAAGGAGGGGTTTGGTTTGGTTTATTTTGTTATACGGCATATCAACCTCAATGGGTTATTTAATGCCGACAACATTTTTAGGATAGATTCGTATGAATAGAATATGTATTCTTTGGTTTAGATTGGTTTGGTTTATTTTGTCTTACTGCATATCGACCTCAATGGGTTATTTAATGCCGAGCACAATTATAGGATAGATTCGTATGAATAGAATATGCATTCTTTGGTTTAGATTGGTTTGGTTTATTTTGTTTACAGCATATCAACCTCAATGGGTAATTTAATGCCGACAACATTTCTACGATAGATTTGTATGAATAGAATATGTATTCTTTGATTTAGATTGTTTTTTTTTTTTGTTTTTTTTTGTTTCACAGCATATCAACCTGAATGGGTTATTTAATGCCGACAATATTTTTAGGATAGATTCGTATGAATAGAGTTTGTATTCTTTGGTTTAGATTGTTTTGGTAATTTTCTCTTACGGCATATCAATCTCAATGATTATTTGGTTTCAAGGCATATCAACCTCAATTGTTTATTTAATGCCGACAAAATTTTTAGGATAGATTCGTATGAATAGAATATGTATTCTTTGGTTTAGATTGGTTTGGTTTATTTTGTCTATAGGCATATCAACCTCAATGGCATATTTAATGCCGACAACATTTTTAGGATAGATTTTTATGAATAGAATAAGTTTCTTTGGTTTAGATTGGTTTGGTATATTTTGTCTTACGGCATATCAACCTCAATGGGTTATTAAATGCCGACAACATTTTTAGGATAGATTCGTATGAATAAAATATATGTATTCTTTGGTTTAGATTTGTAAGTTTTATATTGTTTTACGGCATATCAACCTGAATGGGTTATTTAATGCCGACATTTTTAGGATAGAATCGTATGAATAGAATATGTATGCATTGGTTTAGATTGGTTTGTTTTATTTAGTCTTACGGCATATCAACATCAATGGGTTATTTAATGCCGACAACATTTTTAGGAGAGATTTGTATGAATAGAATATGTATGCTTTGGTTTAGATTGATTTGGTTTATTTGGTTTACGGCATATCAAACTCAATGGGTTATTTAATGCTGACAAAATTTTTAGGACAGATTTGTATGAATATAATATGTATGCTTTGGTTTAGATTGGTATGTTTTATTTTGTTTTACGGCATATTAACCTCAATGGGCTATTTAATGCCGACAACATTTTTAGGATAGATTCGTATGAATAGAATATGGATGCATTGGTTTTGATTGGTTTGGTTTATTTTGCCTTACGGCATATCAACTTCGATGGGTTATTTAATGTCGACAACATTTTTAGGATAGATTCGTATGAATAGAATATGGATGCATTGGTTTTGATTGGTTTGGTTTATTTTGCCTTACGGCATATCAACTTCGATGGGTTATTTAATGTCGACAACATTTTTAGGATAGATTCGTATGAATAGAATATGGATGCATTGGTTTTGATTGGTTTGGTTTATTTTGCCTTACGGCATATCAACTTCGATGGGTTATTTAATGCCGACAACCTTTTTTAGGATAGATTCGTATGAATAGAATATGTATGTTTTGGTTTAGATTGGTTTGGTTTATCTTGTCTAAACTACAAACGCGTCCTGGGTAAGCCGATAAACTACGTCCAGCAGCAAGTCGTATGATCAGGAGGTTTTGAGGAGCTTGGAACCACCTTTTAATTGCTGGTGTTCCCAGATCCTCCCTGACCCAGGTTAGTAGCACATGTTTGGGTCCCAGCTATGGGCAAATAGTTAACCCTGAAACGGGCGAAAAAGTGGGTTTTAATACCAGAAATAATTTGTAAAAAAAATTATCAGCAATAAATATTTGAAGAAAAACATCTATTACTAGCAATACATTTTTTTAAAAAATATTGCCAACAATACGTTTTTGAAAAAATATTACCAGCAATATTTTTTTGAAGGAAAAATTATTGCCCGATATAAATACTTGACAAAACAAAATATTACCAGAAATAAAAAGTTTGTCGGCATTAAATAACCCATTGAGGTTGATATGCCGTAAAACACAACAAACCAAAGCAATCTTTATGGAAAATCAAATACCAGTCGACATTTTTTCGATCCAAATGTTGTTGGGCAATGGGCACATGTTTCTGGACTATTTTTCATTTGAATCTGAAATCAAGTTCATTTTGCTCCCCGCACCCATAACATCCCCTTTTCTTAGTACAGGTAATTTTCTGTTTTGCTTAAAATAGGCCAAAATACCGATTTAACAGTGATATATCAGGATCAAGTAGAACCAACCATAAACATTTTCAGGTTAGATTAACTTATCATAAAAGAAAAAGTATCCCAATAACTTGAAGATTGCATTTTCAGTTCAGAAAAAGTTTTCAGAAAAATTTCACACAAAATTAAATTAAGGTAAACATGTGTCATCAATTTTTGAATCAAAAAAAGATACAAACGAATTAAAAATGCATTCATTTTTGTCCATCGAAAATTATAAATCTTCTCTTCTTGGAAACTCTACGGTGCTTTTGAAAAGGTTGATCTCTTTTGATGTTCCAGCAGAAATCAGCCATCATGTTAACATCCCATCTGCAAATTGCCGAGTTGGTTGTGCCTATCTTGTGTTTGGCAGCTCTTCTAGGGCCTTGATAAAGAACATTCTAATCTTGCTAGTCTGAAATACACTCGCCTAACACTCTAAAAACCCTCATTTATTGATGTTCGGATGCGTGTTATACAGAGACTGCAGGACAATACCAGACCTCCGTAAATACAAGTGATATGATAAAATCTTATGACGGTTTCCGGCTTAAAGTGAAAACTACTAATAAAAACTAAAATCGCTGTTCTTGAATGTCTTTTAAAGAGCTTCTTCTATAAAAAGTAGAGAAGAAACACAAATCATAAACTTTTAACAAGCTAAGAACATTGAGGGCACAAGAACATTTTCCAGGGAGATATCTCTCATAAAATCAAGCATTTCCAATTCAGCTTATCTCAATTGAAATAACTTAGAATTTATTTTGAAAGTTATTTGGATGCTTTTTCTTGAATAATAAATCATTTTAACATGAAATGCAATGCTTCAACTATGTCACACGCATATTTGAGCCGTGCCATATCCCTGTCAATTAGGCATTTTGGCCTTACTTAAAGCAAACTAGAAATTAACTGTACTGAGAAAACGTGATGTGATGTGGCAAAAATGATTTGATTTTCAGATTCAACGGGAAAAATAGCCCGGAAACACGTGTCGATTCCCCAATAACATTTGGGTCGAAAAAATATCAAGCGGTGTTATCTATCTATCTATCTATCTATCTATCTATCTATCTATCTATAACAGTCTGTTCCTATCTGTCTTTATGTCTTTCAGTCTATTTACAACAGTCTGTTCATATCTATCTGTCTATTTATCCATCACAGTATGTTCCTATCCATATATCTGTCACAGACTGTACCTATTTATTTTAATCTGTTTCTATCTATCACAATATGTTCATATCTATCTATATGTCACAGAGACTGTAGCTATCTTTTTTTTTATTATTATAAGTTATCCTAACCTGAAAACGTTTAAGCTCGGTTCCACTTGGCCCTGGCATATCACTGTTAAATGGGTATTTGGGCCTATTTTGAGAAAAATAGAAATTATCTGTACTAAGAAAACGTGATGTGATGAGGCAAAATGGATTTGGTTTTACTGATTCATCGGGAAAAACAGCCTAGAAACTCGTGCCTATTGCCCAACAACATTTGGGTCGGAAAAAGCCGGTGTAACTGCCAAAGCTTCCTTCTCAACGTGGCCATAGTTCAGCTCAGCAGGAGTCAAAAATCTTGCTGCATGAGCAATGGCCATCTGACTACCACCAGGAAAAGTGTGGGAAATCACGGTTCCAACACCATAGCTTGAAGTATCCAAAATCACAGTGAAATCAAGAGATGGGTTATAATGTGGGAGAAGGAAGACTGATGCAAGCAAAGATTTTATATTTTTGAAGGTAGACTGACATTCTGGTAACCAGGTTTGGTTTGCTTTACGGCATATCAACCTCAGTGGGTTACTTAATGTCGACAGAATTTTTATTGCTGGTAATATTTTTTCAAAAAAAAATATTGCTGGTAATGATTTTTTCTTCAAAATTTCATTGCTGGTAATAATTTTAAAAAATATATATATTGTTGGTATTAAAACCTATTTTGACACTTTCATAGTTTTTTTAACCTAGTTTGATGGTTAACTATTTGGCCATATTTGGGACCCTAACAGGTGCTACCACCCGGGATCAGGGTTGATCTGGGAACATCAGCAATTAAGAGGTGATTCTAAGCTCCTCAAAACCTCCTTATCAGATGCCTTGCTGTTGGACGTAGTTTATCGTCTTACCTAGAACGCGGATCTAGTTTATCATCTTACCCAGGACGCCTATTGGGGAAGGACCCCTCTGCAGTGGTACAGTAGGCGTATTTTACAGCCCCAGCCGACAGGGCGTCTGGTGATCAAGTCCATGGAATATACTTTTTCAGAAGATTGTTTCGAGGAGTACGAACATGGTGGAGTTCCGGTAAAAATAGACTGTAATGGCTGACCAAGCCTAAAAAAGAACGTAATTTTGTAATGTTTAATGGTGCTGGTATATTTTTGATAGCAGAAATATGTTCCGGGTCTGGTCGTCGTCCATGTTTATCAAATATAAAACCCAGGTACTTGATTGACGTCCGGAAAAACTGATATTTTTTCTTCTTGGACATGAAAAGTATATTGCTGAATTCGTTCAAAGATGGAGAATAAACAATTCAAAAGTTTGAGCTTCACTTGCACTAATGGTATCATCATTAAATGCAGCAGTTCCATTTAAACCATTCAGTATTTGCATTTATCATCTGCTGGAATAAAGCAGGCGCTGACTTAACGCCACAAGGAAGCCGATTTTATTGGAAGAAACCCTTATGGGGGTTGATCGCCAGTAGTTCCTTAGAATCCTAAAAAATAATCAGATAAATCAATCTTTGCAAAGCAAGTTCCCCTATTAAGATTAGTGAAAATATCTTTTGGTGTGGGTAACAGGTAGTGATGTACATCTAAGGGGTCATTTAAACCTGTGGAAAAATCTGCACATATACGAACTTTTCCGCTTGCTTTCTTGGCCACAATAATAGGAGCTGCTCATGCAGAGTAATTTGTTGGCTGGATTACTCCGGTTTGCTTTTCTAGAGCGACATAAGGAACATGGCGTTTGGGCCTAACAACTGGTATCACATCGGGTTTCAACTTGAGGGTTGGCTTTGGTACGGACACCCGAGATTCTCCGTGAAAACATCACTGAACTTCGTTTTGAGAGAATGTGCAAAGTAGTTTTCAATCTCGGAAAAGGCAGTGCAGAGCTTTGAAAGGGGAATTCCCAGGAGATAACTGATAACTGACATCCATTAAAACATGGCACGTGGAACTAGAACAGTCTACCCCAGTGAGCGAAATAAAGGGTTCAGTTTGACATTCCAACCACCTGAAGAAAACCGGAGCGTACAACGGCCAAACCGTTGTAATAAATATGGCGACAAAGATGAGGACAAATAAGTCCGAATAATGTAAATAACGGATATTTATGTTTTTTGTACAGACAGGAATGAGAATAATGCCAATGGTCGAAAAATCAACATGCACAAGAAGTTTCCTTTGACACGCGTGATGAATTCTTTGCTTGGATTTGCTGCTAGCTGTGGATGAATTTCGATATGAGACTCGTCGTTGTTGAACCGTTACTTTGTCTATTTTAATACTTAAAAGTTTTTCGTATTCTGCCGTGAGAGCTTTTAGAGTTATGTTTTTGTCCTGCTCCAGTTTGGATAAACGGCCATGTGCGAGATGAGATATTTAAATTGGTCTTCAGTTAGTGTCTGAAACTGGAATTTCTCACTTTAACGATTAACGTAATCTGCAAAAGTAGTCATCCGACACGCTTTTCGTTATTTTTAAACAGTTGAATCTGATGTGGAAAAGTGACTCCTGAATACCGGTTAAAGTTCGGTTAATTGACCAATAGTTTCGGTGAACGTTAAATTTGAAGGACATTTGGGGAGAAAAAATTGTGAAAAGCTCGATATTCTTTAGTTCCTCATTTACGGACCAAAAGTCGTGATATTTGTGTGAAAAGACGCGTTCAAAAATGCACCTCCAACGTTGGAAACACGAAGAGAATGGCGTTATTAAAAGCATCGGACTCGGACGGCGAAATAAAATTTGCCAGAAAATTGACAGTACTGTTTTCCATTTGCAGAATTCTGAGCAGACAGTTGAATTGAAAATTGCTGTGCCAGAGCTGTTATTAAATTCACTTGAGATTTTTCAAACTGGTCTTGCTGCTGACGTAAAATCTCTTTTGACTCGTCTAACAAAACAGCCATGTTTTTTGTGCGGTCGGATGTAAGGAAAAGATCAGTAAAAACACTACTCTGCCGCTATTTCCCTGCTACATTTTCGAGCGAGCTTCAATTTTAGTTCCGTCAGTTCAGAGATTTACAACAAAGACACACCATGCCACGCACACAGAGTTGAATCACCCGTATTCCCTCCATATTCCAGTTCCAAAGAGGAAGTTCCACTTCGACAGCTTTTTATCCCAAGAACTATTGCTTTGTGAAATAAAACCCTGAATGGATGCTTCACCGAACGTTACAATCATAACCTATTCAAGTCAAGGATCAATTGTTGCCTCTGCTCCATATCCACGTAATCATTGCTTCCTTACACTCATAGAACGCATCTCATTCAGTCATTGGTATATCGTCTACACTAATGACTTGCTTTTACTGTGTAACTTGGAGCAAGGAAAACAACGATCAACAGAGATAAAACGAAGATACATGTAGAAAAATTAATAGATTTATTTGGTCGCCATATTACATCCTTCTTCCTTCCCAGGGCAAACAACTGCACTCTTTTACCCGGAGACTTATTTCACTTTTATCCCAAATAGTCATTTTCTACTTTGATTGGCTCTTGAATTTTATATTTACTGAATGTAAGTAAAAAAAAAAAACAATAAATATATTGAAAAGTGAAATATATTTTTCATCATAAAATAAAGTAAAACCAGTATATATAATGATAAAAACCCTTTTGTTATGCGCATATTACTAAAATAATTCATTCTACCACAATTATTCTAAATTCAATTTTTCTGTCTATATCCCTGAGATGAGGTATTATGATTACTTGCATTATTTACATTATTCGGACTGTTATCCCCATCTTCATTGCCATATTCACAACGTTTCGTTCGTTGTACGCTCCGGCCTTCTTCAGATGATTGGAATTTCGAACCGAACTCTATATTTCATCGACCAGAGTAGATTGTTCTACTTCCACATGCCATGCCTCTTCCAGATGTGGCAGTTATTTCCCTTTAACTCAAATCTCCAAGTTTTGGTTCACCACTGATGCAGCCTGGTATTGAACTCATAACTCTTTGGGTCTAGTCACTGGATCTAATCAACATATTTATCCAATGGGCCATGTGTCATTCATTATGTGTAAACAGGTGATCCGTGGATATAGCATGGCAAGTTTTAGTTGTAAATGTCTGAACTGATGCAACTAAAAAATGGAGATCGTCCAGATATTTGCCATGGAAGTAGCGATAGGTTAAATCGTGTTGGGACTTAAACGTTATTAGAAGGTGAAAGACTTCTTTATTTATCAATTCTCTCTCTGTCTCTGTCTGTCTCTGTCTGTCTCTGTCTCTCTCTCTCTTACTATTCGAACAGAAATGAAAGTGAAAGTCATTATAAATTATAATAATATGAATTCATTGCAAATGTGTTAATCGACATTATTTAAATTATTCAGATTCATCTATCTCGCCATATTTTTACAACGTTTCGGCCGTTGTACGCTCCGGCCTTCTTCAGGTAGTTGGAATGTCGAACTGAACCCTTTATTTCGCTCACTGGGGTAGACTGTTCTAGTTCCACATGCCATGTCTAATGGATGACAGTTATCTCCTGTTAATTCCCCTCTGAAAGTTCTCTACTGCCTTAACCAGGTATTGAACTAACAACTGTTTGGGTCCTGTAACTGGATCTAACCAACGACTTTATCCTCATGTGTCCTTGAAGACATCTGTGTATGAATTTCTGGGTATTATAAACCTAATGTCTTCAGCAAACATTTTTTACCAGTGCTCATATTGCAATTTTTGCTGTTATCAATCCATGTTTTTTACCAGAGCTCATATTGCAATTTTTGTTGTTATTATCGCTTTTCTCTGGTACTCCTTATTACTGGTTCCCATATTGTATTCATTTCTATGCTTGGTTGGCTCAAGAGATTTTTGTGGCCTAGCATATGTTTACGATTTTTCCAATGGTGTTCTTTGTCTATGATCTCAGCCTGATCCCACAGAGGGTGGTGATCTCCCTAATTAATTAGTTAATCGGACAGTGAACAAAGTTTTCTGGCTTTTTCTCGAAGGGATTAATGTTAAATTCTCGTCAACTGTCCAGAGCAAGTTTTGAACGCCTGAAAGAAGACATTGTTTTATCGTATGAATTTGATTGATCGATTGGTTGCTTGGTTGCTTGGTTATTTAACCGGCACATCGATCACCATGGGTCATTAATGCCGAAACGGTTGGTTGGTTGATTTTGTTCAGTGGCTGAAAAACCTCCATGGGTCACACAATGTTGAAATCCAAATATTTTGATACGCATCTTTATGCTTTCAATTACCAATGTTTCGTATAGAATTTTATACTTTCAGGGTAAATATATATATATATATATATATATATATATATATATATATATATATATATATATATATATATATTACAGCTATAGCTTATAGATAATCAAATTTATTGTGCTTTCGTCTATAAATGCTGGAAGCGGTCTGTTTCTTTCGGGTAGCCTATTATTTAAGAAACACAGTTTTGAAAAATATGGTAAGGTCTTGTACATCATAGTATTTGTTGCGCTTTTTTGGGGTGGGGGGTTGTATTTTTTGCCGTCTATGAGGATGTGCTTAACAGTGACGAATTGATCACAAAAGATGCACCGGGATGCAGTTTCTACTTTAAATATTTTTTTCTGCGTAAGATATGGCTGTCCAATTCGGACTCAGCTTCGCTTTATATCCTGTCTTCGATCTGCCCATGGTTTCGCTATTCTGCAGCCTGACTATCGATTGATATTCGTTTGTTGTTTGGAAACATATCCCAAATTGTTTGCCACTTTCTTTTAATGTATTGTGTATATTAATATATATTTCAATTATATGTACTTAATTTATATATATTTAATTTATAATTTTTATATTATTTTATTCTTTTATTATTATTATTTTATAATTATTATTATCTTATTATTATTATTATTTTATTATATTATTTAATAATATTTTATTATATTTTATTATAATATATTATATCTTTATATTTTATTATAATTTATATTTTAATTTAAATATATATTTAATTTATATATATTTAATTTATATTTTATTATATTATTATTATATTTTTCTAGTCTTCTTTTTCTTATTTTACTATTATTATTATTTTATTATATTATTTAATTTATATTTTTATTTATATTTTATAATTTAATTTATATATACTTAATTTATATATATTTAATATATGTATATATATATATATATATATGTGTGTGTGTGTGTGTATTTAATTATACATTGTGTATATTAATATATATTCTAATATATTGTGTAATGTATTGTGTGTATTTTTGTAATCTGTATATGATATTCTAATTTTGGTTATAATCATTTTGAATGCCTCGTTTGCCTGTGCATCATCTTTTTGATTTTCCTTAGTGCCGACAGGAAACCAGGCTGTGATTAGCACTTTGTGGACTTGTATCAAATCGTGACAGGCCCCACATATTTCATGTGTAAGGGTTAATTGGATTTTTTTTCTTAATGGCTGTTAGACTGGATAAGGAAACTGAGAAATTATGAATTTTATGTCTTCTGTGTTTTTGATCATTTCAATTGCGATTGTTATGGCTTGTTCGCATTGGCCAAATTGAACAGAAACAAGGCGGCAGGGCCAGGCGGAATTGTAACGGAAATGCTGACAGCCTTAGATGACTTTGGCATAGACAATATCACCGAAATAACAAATGAAATCTACAACAGCGGGGATGTACCGGAAACCTCAGCAGAACTATCTTCGTAGCTATGCCTAAGAAAACAAGCGCAAACCAATGTGTACTCCACCGAAAAATAAGCCTAATGAGCCACGTGTCAAAACTCATCATCCGTATTCTACTGAACAGAGAGCACAGCAGAATCATCCCAGAGATAGGACAAGAACAGTGCGGGTTCGTCATGCTCAGAATGTTATCAGAAAGAGCAATACAGATGCAGAAGGACGTGAGCCTATGTTTCATAGACTACACAAGCACCTTCGAAAAAGTGCGCCACAATGATCTTATAGAACTTCCCAGCAACCTCGATAAAAGAATATTAAAGAACCTATACTGGCAGAAAACAGCATGCATACGCATAGGGAACGAGTTCAGTGAATATACAAAAATAGAATGGGGCATAAGGCAAGGTTGCGTCTTCTCACTCGACCTGTTCAATCTATACAGCGAGAGAATTGTAAACCCTACCGGGATTTACCATCGGTGGCCACAATCTTAATACGCAAATGACACAGACACGGACTTGAAAAATGGTAGTAGACATTGACATGAAATGACAAAATCTCCTACAGAAGGTAGCGATGGAGAGTGCGAAGAAGGGACTAAGCCCTAAACTACAAGAAGACGGAATGCATGGTCGTCAGTAAGAGGATGAGCCGAAAATGCATTTGAAGGTCGGGAACATTAGAATCAAGCAGACGCGGAAATGTAAATATCAAGGAAGCGTCTTGACAGAAGACGGTAAGTGCGACACTGAGATCCGTAGGCGTATTGGGATGGCCAAGGACACATTCAAAAAGGTAGGCACAATACTGCGTGACAGGATGATATCTTTGGTAACAAAGAAAAAAAAAAGAATACTGAACTGTTACGTGACATCTGTCCTTCTTTACGGCAGCGAATGTTGGACGATTTCCCCAAAGATGAAGAAGAGACTCGAGGCGACAGAGATGTGGTTCTACAGAAGGAAGCTAAGGACATCATGGACCGAGCGTGTGAGCAACGATGTGAGAGGCTTATACTTAATATCAGGAAGAGGCAGCTGATGTTTCTGGGACACATAATGAGGAAGGAGGGCTTGGAGAATCTGATACTCACGGGTCGTATAGGGAGAAAGAGAAACAAGTGAAAACAACGCATGACATACCTGGCGGACTTAAGGAAGTGGATGACAGAACGTGGTCTGGGGGGGGGAAGCAGAGAGAAGGAACTTGTTGAGAGCTACAAAGGATAGAAGGAGGTGGAGAGCCATGATCGCCTACGTCCTGAAAGGACATGGCACATAAAAAGAAAGAAAGAAGCTCAGTTGTATAAATGGAGGCCTTGTTTGGCAGTCTAATTTATTTGTGGACTTCTCTGTTGGTCACAACATCTCCTGTTCTGTCCAGGATTTTTGATCGATCTGTATAGAATGCTTTTCGAATAAAAACTAAATACGACGTCGTCATTCCTCCGACTTCATTATTCACAAATGTTTAAAACGGCACAAAACGGACAACTTTCAAAATACATCGAATTCGACCCTCACCGACGTCCTTCATTATTAAAGCTGTCTGCCAAATTTAGCAAAGCTTCGCAAATACCTACAACGTGCTTGAGATTTTATATTGGTTGGTTCATCAGCATCAGATTAATTTCCTGTTTAATCTCCTGCTTTTCAAAAGTTCGCTTATGTCATTTGGGCTTTAATGAAATACCAAATTAGGTTTTTTCCTCACTATCCAAAATGCCGTAAGGCGGATAAGCAATTACTATTAATTAATAGAGGGTAACTTTTTGAGCGCTCCCAAATCCAAAACTTAATGTATTTCTTTCAGTCTTGGTGTCGCATGTCAAGGTTTGTTATCTGCTGTAGTTGGTGTGGAAGGTTTCAAGTTTGATATGATACGTGACTGCTTTAATCGCATGCATTTTAATGTTATTCTTTATAATCAGTCAATCTATTCCCAAAAATCTAAACTAAAATTAAGTGCTTTCTATTTCTAAATAAAGTCACATATTTTTTTTCAATAATTATAGCACTGTCAATTGTAGAGAAAAAGATCTCTCATTATCTGGGAGTTCTGAGAACGTCCAAAAAATTTCTCTACATAAATTAAAGATAATTGCCTCTTCTTTTACACAATTTCGACTGACGAAACGTTTCTTTGAATTTTACTTTAACGAAAAGACATGACTTACCTCAGAATTTGAAACGAGTGCAAACGTGTCTTGCCTACAAAGTGATGACAAAAAGAAATGTGGCCGCTATTGAAGACGCAATTTATGCGCGCCTATCTCGTCCAAAACGAGACGATATTTGCACACATGCAAATTTTGACCGTATTGGAATAGCATAAAAAGCGGAGTGCCAGTAGCACGAGAGAACCGAAGTCATTCGGCGGACAGCGTGCAATAGAGTTGGACGGACGGACGGACGGACGGACGGACGGACGGAGAGGAAGTCGATGTAACGGCTGAGAAAGGGAGACACGCAATGCATTTTTTTGAGGCAACCGAAGAAGAAAAAATAGTCGGCCTGCCGGCGAGCACCGCACTTCACTTTTTGACCCCCCCCCCTCATCAACATTTTTCCCTACACGTATAGCGAGAAAAAAAAGTGAAATCGAACACTTTTAACTTAAAAAAATTACTGATATTTGAAAAATGAATTCGTTACCACAAAATAGGACATTTCTTAGCTTTCAATAATTAGTTGATATTTTTATTTTATTTTATTTTATTTTATTTGTTGAGGAACCACTACTGGCTTCCGAAATCAGATCATGAAGTTCGTTTGTTAACCTGTTGCTAAAAACTAGAAGAGAACGGATATCAGGTCAGGTGTCGTTTTAAAATAACTTGCGAAAATAAAAGCACAGCGTTCTATTGAATTTTGAAAAGAATACGAATCAATGGCAACAACAAAAAGTCTTATTTTTTCTCTGTTTTCTAAAGGACACGTTCCCATTTGAGCACTGCACTGAAATGGTGAATAGCAAAAGCGAAATCCCGTTGTGATACACACGTCACTTTGGGTTGCTATCGAAAAAATATTTTGATGAAATACACGCTGATAGGTTTGAAGAACTTAAGAAACAGACGAGAATATGACTTGTAATGGAGAAAGTAACCGTTTTCATACAGGAAACATTCAGTCTTCATTGACCGAACAGTGTTTTATTGTCGGTTGGAATTTATAAAAATCTTTCTCTTGAAACAATTTTTCAGGAAAAAGAGCCTTTCAAGTCCACTAACTGTTATCGCTCTTTCTATTACTGATGGTCGTTTTCTTCTTAACCATTTTTTTCGGTCCGTGTGGAAATTTAATACCTTCATCACCTCGTTACTTTCATCTTTGTCGCCGTATTTATTACAACGTTTCGGCTATTAACGCTCCGGCTTTCTTCAGTATCTGTCTATATTTCTGAGATAAGGTATTATGTACACTATCTACATTATTCGAACTATTGACCTCATCTTTGTCGCCATATTCATTACAACGCTTTGGCCGTTGTACGCTCCGGCCTTCTTTATGTGGTTGGAATGTCGAACTGAACTCTTTATTTCGCTCACTGGCGTAGACTGTTCTAGTTCCACGTGCCATGTCTAATGGATGTCAGTTATCAGTTATCTGCTGTTAATTCCCCTCTCCAAGTTCTCCACCGCCTTAACCAGGTATTGAACTCACACTCTTTGGGCACTGTCACTAGAACAGTCTACCCCAGTGAGCGAAATAAAGGGTTCAGTTCGACATTCCAACCACCTGAAGAAGGCCAGAGTGTACAACGGCCAAAACGTTTTAATAAATATGGCGACAAAGATGAGGACAAATAATGTAAATAGTGTACATAATACCTCATCTCAGAAGTATAGACAGATTCTTTGTGATTTTGTACAGGATTCATTCGCTTGAAGTCAGTTTTAATTATTGGGAAAGTTGTAAATAGATGATATTTTAGACATTTCTGAACGAACTGAACGCCGTGCATGTCATCCATAGAAGATTCCAGATCTGACGAGGCTTACTTGAACTTTTACCTTTCTTGAGCATCTTATGTGATGAACACGATTTCCCCGTCCTTGCATCATATGTGATGCACGCGAACCATGATTTTAAAAGCGTGATAAAACTAATGACGCTTAAGAAAAGAGTCTACTATTGAGCAGGATGTCTGTGGAAAAGCCTAATCTAATATTTTGTGCATCATATATGCCCACAGGAGGCTTGACTGGTAATGTAAGGTGTCAAATAAAAGACATTTATTTTTCCACTTTATTGCAATGATTATAACCTTTGCATTACATGCGATGCAAAGACCGTAGTGTAAATAACTTATGATTTGTACGTTCTGGGCATCACATGTGATGTACAGGTCTTTATTATGTGAAACGCTATATACCATCAAATTTTATTTGCCAAATAAGCTGAGTTGCCTTGCAATAGTATTACATCTGAAAACGAGCATGAACATTTGGCTAGTACGCACGAAATGCCCTGGACAAGCAAAGGGTTAAGAACCTGATTCATGTTCTTAGGTTAATATTAGGTTGGCCTGAAAATCCTGATTCACTCAGGAAGCTGAAAGAAAGCAACAACATTTTATGGAGCAACACCAATATTTATTCTTCAAAATAAAGTCCATTCTTCTCGACGATCTTCTGCCAGCGATCAACCAGCATCCGAAACTTTCCCAGATTCCAGTCCGTTGGCTTGGAATTTAAAAAAAAAAAGCTTCCTTCTCCTTATCAAAAATTTTGAATCGTTGTTCACGGAGAAAGTGTGCCATTGAGCGGAATAGGCTATAGTCACCCAGTGAAGCACCGTGACTTAACGGTGAATGTGAAAGAATCTCAACACCGTCCATCTGTTTCAATTTCTTAGCCTGTCAGTGTGTGGCTTCGCATTCTCTTGTTGAAACCAAGCTCGACTTCGATTGACCAAGATTTGCTTAGTTTGTCGTACATACGGTCTAGCTGCTAGCAATAGAGTTTAGCGTTGATGGCGCGATTGTGTGGAACAAAATCGAAATGCAGGACTCTTTGGAAATTCAACCAGACAAAGATAAAGATTTGTTTTTTCTGCTTCCTAATTGAGTCAGGTCTTTCTGGAAAACTGAATAATATAACTTTGTAAGATCTTGCGGTATCGAGTAAATGTAAACCCGAGTGCACCTATCCTCTAGTGAAGTAATAGATAGCGGCTCGGATTGAGGAATCGGAGAGCCGGGTTCGAATTCCAGTCGAATCCATAACATTCACTTACGTGCTTGGGAAAGGTATAAATCCTCTTCTTCTCCCCGAGAAGAGTAGCAGGACAGGCCGGGTTCTATAGCCTTTGATGCAACTGATCTACCGCAGAAAAAATGGCAACCTACTGCGGGAAAAATCTGCTTCGTCAGTTATGTATCGAAAGATACATGATCGCCTAAGCGTGTATCATGCATGGCACATAACTGACTGATTTCCCATACTAAATCTGTTATAACTAAGCCATACACCGGGGTACTTGAAGTGCTTACAACTTGTCAATTCCACATGATTGACAATAGAATTCAGGATATAATCTCATCCCACTTTCATGTCATAGTTTCTTTTTAGAAAGGTTTGCCTTAAGTTTTACTTTCTGGAACACATTCTTGATTTTTGTTTGTTCAAGATCATTTCTAAAACCATCAATGAATACTTATCTCATCAACATCACCGTCAGTACACCGGCCTCTTGTGATGTTGATTGATTCAGTTGTTTATTCTTACGGCTTATCAATTCTTTCCTGGCTATTTAAAGCAGAAACATATGATGTGATGTAAGGACGGTTCTTCTTTTACAAGTAAATATTGCATTAACGATTATTTTTTAATAGCAATATTTCCAGATACGAGTCTTTTGCTTGTTGTGATGTTATATCCGATCGTCGTTGCTAAATTGTTATAACTGCTGTTATAACGAAATAATCAAGTTGAAGATCAGATATTATTATTATTATTCAAACCTTTATTTTTGGTAATACCGACATGTAACCAGCGGATGGGAGAACAGAGCTGTGATTTGCACGTTTATGCGTCCGCCATTGTTGTAGACATCTCCAGATCCAAAGCTCCCCGGTCAAGGCCGATAACTCCGTACGGTTATCTCCCGCAGTTGGCTTCCCCATATTAGTCCTACTATTTAATGCCCAGATTGAGGGAAGAGATGGGTTCATCGTTTTCCTAAGGGTGTTTATGCGTAGGTGAATGTAACGAACCCGACTGGAATTCGAACCCGTTTCTCCAATTTCTCATTCCAAGCCTCTGAAGAGAAATGGATTCAGTGAAGGAACTTATCTTTTGAATTAATCGTTTATTTACCTTTAATCTATATTTATGTATATTGTCTTCTTCATTTCCCCCCACCTCTCTCTCTCTGTCTCTGTCTCTCTGTCTCTGTCTGTCTGTCTGTCTGTCTGTCTGTCTGTCTCTCTCTCTCTCTCTCTCTCTCTGCCATCTTCATTCAAAGTTTGGAAGATCACGGTCCTCCACTGATTCCTTTGTTTTGCTATTCCCAAAAATATTTGCGCCTTTGCAACACTCACTATTTTCGTCGTACGTGTTCCTCGGTCCATTTGCTCAAACTTGTCAGGTAGCTTCTCTTTTCCCATGTCTCTTCAAGAGGTAGACGATCATGGTTCTCCCCATCTTCCTGTCTTTTGTTTTCTCTCGGCAACACTTGCTCTTTTTATGGGTTCTTTGTCTTTGTCAGGTTGGTTATTTGCTGCTTTCCATTACTTGACTTGTTTGTTTGTTGTTTTTTTTTTGTTTTGTTTTTTTCATTTTTTCTGAGTGTTAAACTCTTCAGGTCTTCTTTCTTCGTCTTCGCCGTCTTTATTGTTTCAACCATTTTCTTAAACTTGTTAAGTAGATTTTCTATTTGTCAAGTCCCTTTTGGAGTTGATAGGTCTTTGTTTATTTTGCCTACCAAAATTTCAGCTGACTCCTGATTATTAGCAGCAATTTCTTTATCCTTTTAAAACTATTTCGTCGCGTGCTCTGTCTATAACATTATTATCATTCTTCAATAGATTCACATCTTGGTCACCTGAAAGACATCTGTGACGTATTTGCCCAGATTTCATTCTGCAGATATTACATAGTATATGTAGATACACACGCGTGCTGCAAATATTTAATATCATTCCATTTTCTTGTGTTGAAATCATCAAGCAAATCAATAGTTATCGAAGCTATTTGTTCTTATCCTAAAAGCTTATGGATGAACTAAACGCTAGTGATGAACGCACAAAGGCAAAAGATCGTAAAACAGCGACTAACGACTGGAAAAAGAAACTAGAAAAATAAAATAAATGTAAGGACAAAAAATGTTTCTCGTTTAACGATCTCTTCAATCGGAAATTCGTATCCTTGATTCATTACAGCCATTTGTATTCGAAATTTATTTTTGGACATCTCAAAGCAATATGGCGGTACATTGATATTTCACAGACTTAGTGTCGTTTCTTTTCACTTTCTTACAAAATCTTTTGATTTCAGTATCTGTAACAATATTGCCATTGAAGACTTTTCTGGAATTCTCTGTCCGTCATTTGTCTGAATCGAATATCTTGTTATGAAACGAACGAATGACAACAGCAACGAAATGAGATAACGATGCCACAGAATCTTTTGATCAGGTCACCTGACATTTTTAATATATTACGGACTCATTGTTCCAAGAAGTGTTCAAATTTTTGTTATGACTTTCGCCATTTTCTGAGGAGCCTTACCAATACCTGTGTGGGTGGACCATAAAGTTTGGGTATTCTAGGGTGGTAAGTCAGGGTATAAACCAGGCATGGGTGACCTTTTCCGACCAGTGGGCTGCATGAGATATGGATCATCATAAAGTGCGGTGTCGTAATAAAATATTTAAAGTAATTTTTACTTTTTGAAAGTGAAGCGGTTATTTTCACTACGGAAGATCATACGCACGAGCATCTGCCTTAAAATGGGAGAAAAATTGATATTTTTTTATTTGGAGAAAAGATTTCATCTATGACTGAAGACACTACTATTGACACATGCTGCAGGGAGGGATTTGTTTCAAATTTATTCGTTTGAAAATAGAAAAAAATATCTTCTTAAAAGAATAAAATGTATATCTTCTCCAGAGAAAAAAAAATATATGAACGTTTGTAATTTCTGAATCAAACTATTTTTATACGTATGGTGTTCCTTAATGAAATTCGCCAATGGTTTAAAATGTTGAAAACTTTACCTTCAATGAAAAATTACAAAATTCAAGAAACATTATGCTTATTCATTGCTATATATATGGTTTAGTCGAACTGTGTTTTTTTAAATTTAATCGAACTGTATCGGGAAGTAAGGTGGGGTTACTCAGACATTTAATAGTTATTTCCCTTTGACATCAGTATCTCAGAACCTCTTGGTGTGAGAGAAAATGTGAGTGAACCATTACACCACTCGCACATGCAAAGAATTGATCAACACCTAAATAGTAATATTAGCCGTTTCCTTATAAGGAAACATTCGGAATTTATTGACCAAGCAACCAGTACTGCTGACTATTGAAATTTATAAATTCTTTCCTTTAAAACATTTTTTCACGAAAATAAATTTCTCAAGTCCAGTAGCTGTTATCGCTCTTTCCAGTATTGAAGGGAATTTCCTTCCTAACCTTTTGTTTGAAGTGGTGAGGAACGTTAACATCTTCATTATGTCATTATTTCCTCTTCGAGTTACATTTGGTAGAAGCCCACACATACACACAATTGGAATTATACCTCACACTCCTACTCAGTCTGGACAACCTCTACTCTGGGTTGAGCAATAAATCCATAAAGTCAGTCACAAAGAAAAGACAGAAAATAAATATGTATCGACAGTTTCATATTCATCCAATTACTGTAAAATAAAAATAATCAGCTTTTTTATACTAATTTTCACCCAACACAAGACCCGAGCCACTCAAGGTAGAGGGTTACTGTGTGGTGGCGGTGTCGTATGAGCTTTTTAGAAGGCTGGAAGTGCAGTTTATGAGATTATGTAGGAAAAATAACGGTTACGCTTGACTTGAAGAGATCAAGTTTGTAGGGGTCGTGAAAAGATCTTGCCGGGAGTCTGTTCCACAAAGGAGTAGTTCTTGGGATGAAGTTGATCGAGTGAAGCTTACTCCTTACTAATGGAATACGAGATATGATGGCATGCAAATGGTGATAGACTAGAGAGAGATCAGCAAAGTTTTATTTGCGGGAAAAGGGGTGGTAGGTTAGAAAATAATTCATCACACACAAAGCCACGTAGATGTTTTTGAACAGTGTCTAAACAGACAAGGCAAGAATGGGCAGCTCCAGATTATATATTTTCCATCAACAATGAGAGCCTAATTATGTTATTGAAAAATTATTTCACTGTTTCTAATTATGAATATCAATTTATTCATGTCCCTTGATATCACTCAGTTCATGTCCATTGATATCAGTTACTTCATGTCTATTGATATCACTCTATTCATATCCATTGATATCACTCAGTTCATGGTCATTAATATCAGTCTGTTCACGTCCATTGATATCACTCTATTCATGTCTATTGATATCAGTCTCTTTATGTCTATTGATATGATAGACATCGACAGGATGATATCGACATTATGCATATCGATATCAGCCTGTCCATGTCTATTTATTTTTACCTAAAACTTGATAGCACAAAGATGGCCACTAAGTAAATGCTCAGTTCATTACTTATGACGATAAACTTAATTTAGGTTTAACTTTTTTTATTATTTAATGACCACAAAAATGAATTCAGGTGAAAATAGCTGAAATGGAACGGAAAAAAAATGGCGTGACAAATTTCTCAGCGAAAAAGCGATTTATAGTTTTAAAACCTAAAAATCAGATAATTGCAACATTTTATTAAACTTTAGAAATGATTCGAAAATAAATGAAATTATTTTATAAATAATTTTTTTTTATTTAATTTTGTAGAAATATTTTAAAATTTGTCATTTAATTAAAATATACGTATATAGACGATTTGAATTAAATTGTAATGAAGATCGGTGCCATGACGGATAATTTCTTTTTCTGTCTGGGTAACAGGAAAACGAATATAAACCGTAATATGCGGCTCTGCGAATATATTCTTAGGGTTCCTTCTGTATTTGAACTGAATATGTTTTCAGATTAAAGTATTCGTGAAATACATTTCTTGGATGCTTTGGAACACATCATCAGTGATGTTTCTAGCCGAGGTTCATTAGGGGTTTTGGGTTTTTCAACATCATAACCCCTCTCCACGGCGACCAAGCCGATACTGACCGGGTATCGGCTTGTGTACCTTCCGTTAGCTACAATTTTTTCCATCCTCCCGACGATACACTGCGACTTCTCTTGGTAATTTATGGTCCGGTCCTGGATAACTTCCGGTTCAACAGCAATGTGTGCTATTCTATAAAAAAAAAAAAAAAAAAAAAGGAAGTAAACACAAACAGATTCTATCTGTTAAGGAACATGGCGGCGTGCTCGGCTTGAAGTGATAAGTAAGGATTTGTTTCCCTCATGACAGATATACACATACATGTACACACAAGAAAACGCGCTCAAGAATCACATCTTCACTCATGTTAATCACCCGTCCGAAAAAAAAATTCCTTCTTTCTTTTTTCCCCTGACCCTACCCCTGTATGAGTTACACACACGCACACACATATCAACGCAGACACACTCACACACACATACCAACATACACATTTAAAAAAATACCGTAACCCTAGTAGGGGGGGGCAAACAGGTGCTAGATCTTAGCCAGAGATCACCCATAGGTAACAATTGTTCCCCTAGTCGAGATTCCATTGTCGGGTGTCGTTTTAGGTCATACCCAAGATCAGGGGTGGGCAATTAATTTTTTCTTAGTGGGCCGCGTTGTTATCATGGTCATGGCTGCTGGGCTATAAATGCTTTTCAAGATGGTATATTGAAAAATGTAACGGCATGAAGCAGGGAAAAATTTTCATGATCACTTAATTATTAAAAAACGTCTTGCTAGTTGTAAAGGTTAATAAAAATTCACTATAATGTAAGCGTCCTGGGTATGACAATAAGCAACATCTGCGTCCTGGTTATGACAATAAACATGCGCGTCCTTGGTATGACAATAAACAATATCCGCGTCCTGGGTATGACAATAAACAATATCCGCATCCTGTGTATGGCAATAAACAACATCCGCGTCCTGTGTATGACAAACAATATCCGTATCCTGGGTATGACAATAATACGTTTTTGGAAAAAAATATTACCAGCTATACATTTTTGAAAAAAAAATTAGCAGTTATACGCTTTTGAAAATATAATATTACAAGCTATATGTTTTTGAAAAAATAATATTAACAAAAATGAATTTTTGACAAAACAAAAATATTACCACAGAAAAAAAAAAGTTGTCGGCATTAAATGACCCATTGAGGTTGATATACCGTCAAAACAGAACAAACAAACTATAATGTAAAAATTGTATTATAGCATAAATAATTGACAAAATGCAAGAAAAATGTATTGTAAGAACAATAGTAGGTGTATAATTAATGAGACTGATGTAGTCTACTTCAGTGGCTGCCTTGTTTGCTTTCCTGGCTTCAAGCTGCTTGTGCTAATTCTTAATACTGCTTGAAGATTTGAATTTATAAAAAGAGATATATTTTTGCTTTTGATAATTTTCATACTTGAAAAAAGTTTTCTTACATATGCAAGTGAATGTAAACAGAACAATTTTCTTGAAAAGTCTTCCAAATTTTTGAAATGCTCTAGGTGAAGAGATGCATAAAATTCAATTAAAGTTTTGTTTTCAAATCTCTACTTCAAAGAATTGTCAGCTTGGGGTTCTAGGAGTTCCATTTCTAGTTCATTAGTCGCAGTTTCAATGTCACAGGTGAATGGAGACCTCAGCATGTTGAACTGCGGCTCCATTGCTTTGAAATGTGCAAATCTCTTAACAAATTCTTCCTTCAAGGCAGTGATCTGTCCACTGTATTTTTTGCAGATGTATATTCAACAGTCAAGAGGGGGAAGTGAGTAAAGTTTTGATCAGATAGTTGTTTAGCAAAAAGTCTAAACTTTGCCTGAAAGGATTTTACCTCCACAAATAAATCATGAGTAAAGACACTTAAAGACACCTTAAAGTTTTGTGTTGAGCTCATTTATTTTTGCATGGTATCTGTAGCAAATGCAAAATCACACACCTATTCTGCATTTGGGGGGGGAGAAGTCACATGCCACATCCGTTTAAAAAAAAAAAAAAAAAAAATATGAAAATATTTTCTTTGAGGTCACATACTCTTTTCAAAACTTTTCCAACACTTACCGACCTTAAACTGGTGTGATAGAACACATCCGAAAAATCAGACTCCATTTCTTGCAACGATCTTTGAAACTGTGTGTGGTTTAGTCCCCCTTGATCTTATCACATTTACTGCAAATGCCACTGGATTAATTATATGTTTAAAATCCAATTTTTCTTTACAAAAACTTTCTTGGTGAATTATGCATTAAAATGAAAGCAACTTGTGAAATGGGAAGTTTGACTGAATCTTGTCATTTAGCCATTTGACTAATAAAATTTTCCAAATAATAAATAAGACTTTCATACAAATCATTCCCGGTAGTAATGTCTTTGAGACTCTCCACGGACAACAATTCTTGTGTGATGTTGAAATTTTCATCAATACTGCAAATGAAAATCAGCAACTGTGCAGTATCTACTATGTCTGTGCTCTCATCTAAAGCGATTGAGAACTACTTGAATTTATCTGCAGTATTCAAAAGTTTTCCATGTAAGCTTTCAGCAATAGCATCTATTCTACGAATACTTCTCCGTGACAATGAAATTACTTCCATTTTGATTTTACAATTGGACACAAAGTATCAATTCCATCAATTATACATTCTTTCACAAATTCTGCTTCAGAAAATGGCTTCTTATATTTTGCGATCTTATTTGCCAATATAAAACTTGCAAAATTAAAAAGTATGCCTTGCTGGCGTTTCTCTTTTTTTAACCATGTCCGTTGCTTTGTTTTGCAGTTCTTGTGTGGAAAAGTTTTGACAGAAGTTGCCATGCTTCAACTGAAAATGTCTTTTCAAATTATATTCCTTGAATACAGCCCAAGTATCGTGGCAAATCAGACACATCTTTTGTACCATTTTCAACGAAGAAATACTTTTCAGTCTACTCCTTCTTAAAAATACGGCATTCAAAGTCAACTTTACGTCTTTTAGAACCAATTATGGGTGACTGCTTTTCGCATTGTTTTAGAATCTAACTTACAAAAAAATTGATTCACATTTTTAAAACACCGCAAAATGGCGACTCTCATTAAATCTCATTTATAAATATCCTGCAAAAAGATACTTAAACTAAAATTCGAATCAAATAGGAATTATTACAAATGTTTCTTCCGAGAAGTTTTTTTTTACAATTTTTAAATACCCGAAAAGTTTTTTTTATTAAATTTGTAAATATTATAAAAATAACAGATAGCCACATTAAAAGTTTTGGCGTGCCGGATGTGGCCCGCGGGTCGTAATTTGCCCACCCTTGCACAAAACCAACTCCCACTCTGTCTCGGTAACAGGAAAAGGAATGTAAACCGTAATGTGCGTCTCTGTGAAGTCCCTCTTTATTTAAATTGAATGTTTTTTTCTGATTAAAATAATATTCTAAATGGACAATTTAGAATTGAAATTTTATAACCTTGCTGTCAGCGAACTAGTGATTTGATAAACTTTATTTTAATAAGCCTCATTACTTTTTTTTTATTCTGAGCAAAGAAAGTGTGAAGCGCAACTGTTTCACAGAACGTCTGTCATTTAAACTAAAAAGAAGCAAAGCCAGGAGTGAATAAGAAAAGATACTGCGATTGCGTCAAGTTCTATAGAGTTGAGGTCCTGAATATAACATCAATCAGAGAAGTGACAAATTTTATTTATTTTAATTCTATAAATGTTCATAAAATAATGTCTGTAGAAATATCTGCTGTTTCCGTTTGGTCTTCGACATAATTGTTTTTCTCTCTTCCTTTCATCCAGAATCACCGTAATGTTTATAAGTAAACGTCTGCTTTTGTCGAACTTTTGTAGTCTTGCCAACGTCGGATACCAACGGCCAGTATGTCTGGATGCTGTTGGCAAGGAAGACACTCGATTTATAAACTTTTCGTTGTTTGGCTTCAGGGTTTTCATTTTGTACGTTTTTTTTTAGACATTTATTGCAACGTAAACGTTTTATGGATGTTTACTTTTATTTGGCGCTTGGGTTTATCTGAAAAGTCTATGTGAATCTGTAGAGGCGAATGTGTGTGAATACAAATATCAAAGCACAGAGACACATACGAAGTCTACTCGGAAAGTATCTAGTCACGTTGAATATCAGTTGCGTGGCCTTGATATATATATATATATATATATATATATATATGTGTGTGTGTGTGTGTGTGTGTGTTGTCATCCACAGATGGACTGTTTCGCTGTATCACAGCTCAACAGTGTGGCTAAACGTTTGCTTGCCTCTAGCTGGGATCGAAACCCGACTGAATTGGTGTCAGTCGGGGGTTCTAGAGTAGTCTGGCAGGGATGAAGGTGAATTTAAGCATATTTATTTTTAGATAGACACACAGTGACTGAGAGAACTCGATTTGATTTAACGAAGAGTCTTGCATTATCTATCTATCCATATATATATATATATATATATATATATATATATATATATATATACACCTTTTAGGCATATCTGATTGAATAAATTACAGACATTATGACTGCTAATTTTTAATAAAATCCGTTCATACTCACGAGTAATCTTCCGTGTATTGATGTTAAAGGATGAAAGAAATGTGCTGTAGCTGTTTAAATTTCTTTTATTTTCATTTCCCAAGTACTTTCGATCTTTTATCAGGCCGGTAAATGTTGTTTAATACTGTTTATTATAAACTGAGCATTTAATTAAATATTTGTATCTATAAAAAGAATGTATAAACATAAAAATGTCTTAAAATAATTGTCGGACTTTGTCCATATCATAATGGGTGACGTCATTTGTTTACATTTGGATACGCCATGAGTAAATATGAACGTACGTGAGAGATTAATGGAAGATTGTAGTTTAAAAGCAATAAAATCGTCCTTGCTAAATGAATGATCCTCTGTGGCTCAATCGGTTAAGGCACGTCAGGCTATATGACGGTTCCGTATAGGATACAGCTTCGATTCCTGTCGGAGGGCGAATATTTTCTCTGAAAATTTCTCGCACATTCAGGCCGGTAAAAGTTATTAATACTGTTTATTATAAACAGAGCATTTACTTAAATATTTGTATGCATAAATAGGATGTATAAACATGTCTTAATATGTGTGTGTGTGTATATATATGTGTGTGTGCGATGGATAAATTGTCGTCTAAATTACACAAAACTGAAAATAACACTGACATCTCATTTTAACAGATATATTTACCAAAATTATCTTAAATACTGAAGATTAAATTTATTCAATAAAATCACCAGTGGCTTCAACTATGCTCACCAGATGACCTTGGAATCTTCTGCATGGACGGTCTCCTTGTTTAAGTTGGTGAATGCTGCCATAATCCTTGCCTTCAGTTCATCTTTGGTGTTACAAAGGGTTTTGCTGGTCTCTCGCTCAACTGCGCCCCACACATAATAATCAAGGGGGTTGCAGGCTGGGGAGTTAAGTAGCCAGGTGTAAGGGGCGATGTAGTCGCAGAAATTACCTGACAGCTATGACTGGGTTCTCTTGCTTGAGTGGCATGGTGCAGAGTCCTGTTTCCAGACATAGGATTTTTTTCTAACAGCCACCCTCTTGATCTAGGGCAGCACTACCTTCTCAAGGTACTTGATGTAGGCCTCCATGTTGAGTTTGAGACCCTCACAAATAAATTCGGGAGTTCTTTCCTTATCAGAACGATCAGAGTAAAAAAAAAATAGGGCTGACTGGGCTTTCTAGCTGTGGTTGGCCACAGGTCTAGGAAAAGGACATCTGTGAATCTCGTAAACCATAACCGTAGAACGAATTTGACAGCAGTGGAGATATTCGTCTAACGATTTGGCAGCCATCGTGCGGGAAGAGAAATAAATGCTCATAAAAGAATGTCAAGAACCGAAAACCTCTGAAGGTGTTTGGTTGAGATGAATATTTAAAAACGGAGAAGAGAAGCTTCAACAAATACAATCAACAACAAAAAAAAGGAAATAAATTCTTTTTAAGCCTCTTTTGATTGTTTTGTTTTGGGGGTTATTTTTTACCCTTTTTTTCTCCAACGAAAAGGACAACAAAATCGTCATGTCAGGAACTGAATGATGTGTAAACTTAGCAAACACTTTTGGGGGTTGAATTCTTTAGCATTCCAGTAACTTAATTAGAAATCCGTTTACTTAAAAGCAAAATAAACATAGCTCAGGAATTACAGAAGGACGAAGAAGAGATCATCCTTTGAATGGGACCCCCCTTAAAAGATCAACACGACATATCTTTTAACATCAAGTGTCAGCTGATGAAATTTTTGCATGTTTTAGAGAAAGGAGACGCTCTCTGGTGCAGGAAAAACTAGTGGATATGCTTATTATCAAACGGTAAATTTAAAAAAAAAATAAATAGCTAAATTACGTCTTTTCGTGTTTTTTTTCTTTCTTTTTTTATCAAAGTCAAAATAAAGGGCCTAATTGATAGCACTTTTAAAAATGTTAATGTTAGATTTTTTTTCTCCTGATTGTTTGAATCATGTCTATATCCAAAGGCATCAATTACAGTTATCTCAATATTTAAAAAAAATACAACAAATGCAATCGGTTCTTTTTCCAACCCGACTAGCTTCTTGGTACGGAATTAATTGCACATTCTAAACAAAGGCATTACGAAACATTTGCATTAAAATGATATTAAGATTTTTTTTAGCATAACGTTAATAAGAAAGGCGTGACCGAATAACACAAAATCAAGAGATATGTTTGATTCTAATGTATCATTTATTTGCTTTGTATGCAAAGTTGAAATGATGATTTTGCTTTCAAATTGTATATTGTAAGCATCAAATGAATCTACGTAAGCCGGGAAGCAAAGAATTGATTTAATTTACGGGCACAGTCGAATAAATTCGAAGTAATTTAAAAAATTGCATGGAAACCTCAAAAAGTAGTAAGCAGTCCCTTTATTTAAAAAAAGTTGAATCTTTAAAGAACTGTAACGATTCTACGAGTTATATGTAAATATTTGAAAACACCACAAAGCCATAAATGTCAGGAATTATAAACGATGATCAATCGAAAGCAGTTATCGATTTATTGATCTCAGTTCATTCAATCCGATTTTTACTCATAGCTTCATAATATTTGTATATTAATATCATGAGTCCTTCAATAAGATCTGTTTTTAGATACAATGTGTTTTTATATTAATGAGACCGTTAATATGCCATAATCTAGATTCAATATGTTTTTCTTATATAAAGCGACTTAATGGTACATTCAATAAGCCCCACTCTTTAGATCCAATGTCTTTATAATGAATTCATGAGACCTTCGATAAACATTACTATTTAGATCTAATGTTTTTTATAAAGAATCCGTGAGACCTTCGATAAGCCCTACTCTTTAGATCCAATGTGTTTGTGTATTAAACAATTAATATAACCTTCAATAAGACAATCTTAAAAATCCAGTTTTCTTTTATATTAATGACTTAATGGGACCTTCAATAAGCCCCTTTCTTTAGATTCGATATGTTTGTATATTAAGGAAAATTTCGTTATACATCAATATAACATTCTCAGAAAGTAAAAATAAGTTCCTTTGTAAAGCCTGGGAACTTTAATAATCACTTATCTTTAGATCCTGTGGTTTTAAAATTGGGAAATGTTCCAAATGAACTATATGATAAAAAAAAGGATTGTTATTAGTAAGAACAACGATAAAACAGATATTTTGGGGAATGAATATATTGTGTTATGATCGAATTGGTTAAGGTACCTTAAATGACGGAAATTATTGGAGCTTGAATTCATTACAATAATAATTATCTACAAGATAAACTCGTAAACTATTACAGCCAACTGTTGAGATACACTAGAGTTTCTTACGAGTTTCTTTCTTGTATCGATTTCGATGTTTATAATATTTTGATGAAAGCACTTTGCAAGCTAGAATTTCCATAATGGTAGGGGAAAAAAGTCGATATTTCTAGATTAGACATTTTCACTATTATTACAGTATTACATGTTCTGCGACATCTTAGCACAGCCATGGACGGCTTCGGAACCACCTCAAAGGTTTACGGCCACATCACGTTGGAACGCCGGTTCCCGTATGATCACCGAAGTTAAGCAACGTCAAGCCTGGTCAGTACCTAGATTGGTGAGCGCTTGTAAGCTTGGATGTCCGGCTGGTGTAATTCATAATGTCTCTGAATTGTTAATTCTTCTTGGGTTCTTTATATTCCCTTACGCGCAAATACCCTTGAGAAAGGAATAAATTCATCACTTCTATTCCCCCAACGCTATGGTTTAATTAGTAGGATTTATATTACTAAACCATTATTACTCGCCTCCTACCAAATAAATCCTTATGATCTAAAAATGTTTATTGGCTTTACATAACCTGCAAAGGGTTGATGAACCGTAAAAAAACGAATGACTTAATCAATCAACCTCCACGGAAATTCGCTCACAAGTCTTCGGTTAAACCGTGATATGTTTTTCAGAAAAGTGCCACCAGCTGTAATCACTTCCCCAGGCCGATATTATAAACAAGTCACCTCCTTGACAAATCAACCATGGTGAGATTCGAACCCAGGAATCATGCCCCCTCCTCACAAGCGATGGTCTTAACGACTCAGCCACGAGGTTTATATGAGAGGGAATTTGGGTAAATTAAACTATTCAGAAGCCGTCGAGTGTGCTAGAACGACGTCTCAAGTCACCATGACCGAAGGTTTGAATGTACTGAGTTTGGTATCTGTCTATATTTCTGAGATGAAGCATTATGCATACTATTACATTATTTGGACTATTGTCCTCATCTTTGTCGCCATATTTATCACCCTTCAGTATCTGTCTATATTTTTAAGATGAGGTAATATGTACACTATTTACATTATTTGGACTATTTTCCTCATCTTTGTTACCATATTTATCACTCTTCATTATCTGTCTGTATTTCTGAGATGAGGTATTATGTATACTATTTACATTATTCGGACTATTGTCCTCATCTTTGTCGCCATATATATATGTGGGATCAGGTTGAAATCACAGACAAAGAACACCATTGGAAAATTCGTAAACTTAAGGAATCAACACATATGCTAGGCCACAAAAATCTCCTGAGCCGACCAAGCATAGAAATGAATACAATATGGGAACCAGTAATAAGGAGTGCCAGAGAAAAGCGATAATAACAATGAAAATTGCAATATGAGCTCTGTTAAAAACATGCAATGATAACAGCAAAAAAGTTCAATATGAGCTCTGGTAAAAAATGTGGCTGAAGTCATTAGGTTTATAATACCCCAAAATTCATGCACAGATATCCTCAAGGACACATGGCACAGTTGATAAAGGCGTTAGTTAGATTCAGTGACAGGACCCAAAGACTGTGAGTTCAATACTGGGTTAAGGCAATGGGGAACTTGGAGAGGGGAATTAACAATAAAAAAAGATAACTGATAACTGACATCCATTAAACATGGCACGTGGAACTAGAACAGTGTACCCCAGTGAGCGAAATAAATGGTTCAGTTCGACATTTCTAAAAAAAATAATAAGTAAAATCAGGGTTGCGTATTATGTATATTTAAAAAAATCTTTTAAAAAAACTACTGTAAAATAAAATAAGAATTATCATAAAACAAAATTCAAGTAATATTATTCTATATTTAAAAACATTTTTTTAAAAATAAGTGTAGGAAACGCTGGCCGTAATGAAATTGGAGAGGTACAATTTATAGGGCTTGATTACCAAACAAAGGGTGCGTATTATGCATGAGTAGAAAGATTTTCTCACACTTTAAGCGCATTGCGCGTGTTATGGATCCATTTAAAAAAAAATGCGTATTATACATGGGAAATTACGGTACCTAAATTCCTCTGCCCACCGAATATTTCTGAGTGAACTAAAACGCATAAAATAAACATTAGTCAACAATAATTTTCCCAACTACATCATTGATAAACAAATAAAATTATCCTTTCAAAAATATAGAAAACCATGACTAAAATTACAAGACAACAAAACATCAATATATTTGACTGTAACCAGATGCGCAATATTTACAAAAAGGACTAATTCGCCATACAACGAATTATTAAACATCATATTTCAAATGTAAGTCACGGCAAACAGGTAAAAACCTCCAACCTCGTCGTCACTTGTATTTTGATTAATAAAGACGAAATTACAAATCTAAAATCAATTTTTGAAAAAAAATCAACGTTAAAATTTACATACAAACTCATGGTTAATAACAAAATCCCATTCCTTGATGTTGATAGAGAACTGAAATTCAACGAATTTACCACTTACCCGTATAAAAAACGACTACTACGAACTCTTCTAAACTATGAAAACCAGTAGCTGTAAAGATATATAATGTGAAGTCAAAGTTTAGCACTAGTCAGTCGCTCTGCTTGTCTTCCCCCAACGTTATTCTCAGTGAGGAGTTATAGAGGCTTTCTCTTGCACTTATGCAAATTAGGCATATTAATTTGCCAGTGTCAGTACATTTCCCGAAATATATAGGTTTTATACCTCTAGTAGTTCTTGTACCTTTTCTCGTGATAGTTTCATTACTTTGCTCTACTTCTCTCTCTCTCCTGTATTTCTTTTTCTGGGAAACCTAGATCTGTCCCGCGCTAAGCTGTAATCATAGGCATCTTCTTGCATTATTTGATCTTCGTCCGAACTTTCAAACTCATTCTGGCCCACTTGATCCTGCATTATTTCGTCTTCTGATGTTTCATTCTGCAACGGTTGTTCTAATAAATCATTAACAGATGGAATCGTAGACATTTCTTCAGCATTTTGCTCATTAATTAATTTGATAGAATTTATGTTAAGCACGTCGTTTCCAAGAAGCCAGTGGTTCTTTTTACAACTAGTGACAATTATAGGTATTACTTCAAATTTATCTTCTAACTCCAAGGAACCTTTAAATTATCCTAAGGTTTTTATGACCGGCCCATCAAATTGGCGGAGTTGTAAACTGCTCTTTCGTAAAGGTGGCTTTCCAATGCGTTCCCAAAAATTTTTTGGTATCAGCGTTACTTCACTCCCAGTATCAATTTGCATATCGAAATTTCAGTTGTTGATTTTAACCTTTAGTATAATGTCTTTTCTCTTTTGTTCAATTTTTTCTATATTCTTATTTTTTAATGTGAAGACTTCCATATTATTTTCGTTTTCTTCAACTCTTTCAACGTTTTTCTTTTTGAATTTGCATACTGCTTGAAAGTGGTTCTTTTTTAAGTAATTTGTACAGGTTTTTCCAGATGCTGAGCATTTTTCTCTTTATTTCGTGTTCACGTCCACAATACGAACACTTTCTTATCTTCTTTAACATGTACGTATCAGCGAATATTTGTTCGCTGGGTTGACTTTTATGATGGTTGTATTTCTGTATTAGTTCTTGTTGCTGAATAAAGTCAATACATGTATTTAAAGATTTGTAATTGTTCCATTATTTTATATCGGTGTGACGCATTGGACATACCTTCAATTAATCTTAATTGAATCAAGTCTTCTTCAATAGTTTGTTCGTCTTGTCCGAGTTTTTCAAATTCGCAATATCTACTCCCATTTCGTAGACGGTGTAGATATTTTATAATTAGTTCGTCAATTTCTTGTTTATCGACATGAACTTCGTCTTTTCTGCTACTACCAGCCTTTTCTTGGGTCTCATATTTCGCCTTATAATCTGACTTATTTTTTCGAAAGTCAGGTCTTCCAAGTTTGTGGGATATGCCATGGTGAAGACTTTCATTATCGCCTCGCATCCAGCTGTAGTCAAAAATAAATCCGTAATTTCATTTTCGCCTCCCTTCTCCTTGTTGTCTTTCAGCTTCTTACTTCTCGCACTGGCAGATCGAATCCATGCTTCCACGAAATCTGAATCTTCTAGCGACAAATGCGATCCTATCGGCGACGCCATTGATGTGAAGTCGAAGTTTAGTACTAATCAGTCGCTAAGCTTGTCTTCAGTATTTAACAGACCCCACACGAGGACAGTATGTAGCACAAGGCCGAGTTTAACGTGGGTTTATCCGAGCCCGTAGGCTCGGCCAAAAATATACCCTTTCAACCCGCCTAGACGGGTTCAGGGTCTGTCTACCTCCCCGGACGAAACTTTGCCCTTCGGAAAAGCTTCGTCCGGGTGTCTCTCTGCCAAAGCAGAGAGTTCAACTGAAGTCAGACACAGAAGGCGCTAAGCATGTCTTCCCCCAACGTTATTCTCAGTAACGAGTTATATAAGCTTTCTCTTGCACTTATGCAAATTAGGCATATTATTCTTACAAAAAATACACAACACCACTAATAATAATACCCCACCAACAAAATATCAACATATTTTACGGTAACCAGATGCACAGGAATTATAAACAGGATGAATTCGCTATACGAAGAATCGTTGAACGCCATATTTCTGCTGTAATTCCCGAAAAACATGTAAAACTTATACTACATTACAGAAAATGGAAAAGCGTAAATTTTGGTATCACTGATTAAAATAACCCCATCAAATCTAAAGCAGCAATTGACCAAGACAAGATTGTTTCTTGTCATAAATCTATTACCTATATCAGACATACTACCTCACGTGTCACTTATCAGAGCAAAGTGCAATAATAAACATCTGTCAACCCACAATCTACAAGAAACCTAAAGAAAAATTCTGCACGAAATCATTAACATTTTATGTAAATCAAATCACCATATAAATAACCATGTAAAATTCTATGTAAATCAAACATCTCGCTATATATATACATATATATGTGTATGTGTGTGTGTCTGCATCAAACATCTCCCTCTACCCCTACTATCAGCAACACCTTCTTTTACAATGGAAAAGGCGTGCTAAAAGTTTTTTTGTTTTTTTGGTTTTTTTTTAAATAGAAACATGCTCACTCGAATTACAGCCGTGCTCAACACGCGATGGCTCTGAAGAAACGCTCCTACTAGAATTCTAAACCACATATATATATGGGAGGATCTTTCGACGAATAATTACAACCAAGCTATATATATATATATATATATATATATATATATATATATATATATATATATATACTACAATGAATTATTCATAGAAAAAGTAGATTAGTAAAGTTAATGATATAAAATGGCGAAATCCCTTCGCAAACAAAATTTTAAAGTTGCATTAGCCTACGAACCACCCGATGAATGTTATGATCCTTGTTTTTAAAAGTTATAAACAGTATAAGGTATTTCGAAAGTACTTTCAACTGAACATTCAGTCATCCTCAGGCATGGAAATTGTTTTGTTTTTGGTAAAATCCAGGTAGCATCCGAAACAAAAAAATCAAAGGCGAATCGAAATATGTTTTTTTTCTTTTCAAATGTGTTATTGTTAACGAACACAAACTTTTGGAGTGTGCTGTCGCTACGCTTAGGTTGATTTTTTTTGAAAATCTAAGAGAATGCGTTTAAAACAAAAAAAAAAAAAAAAAAAAAAAAACACACTCATTTAAATTTTCAAAAAAATTCAACCTAAGCGTTGCGACTGCACGCTCTAAAAGTTTGTATCCGTTAACAATAATATATTTCGATTCGCATTTAATTTTTTCGTCTCGGATGCTACCTGAATTTTGCCAAAAACAATATATATATATATATATATATATATATATATATATATATATATATATATATATATATATATATACCCACGTGTAGTGCTGGTGTCAATAGTCCTTGATTTAATACAACAGAGCTATTAAGTACATATTAATAATTATACATATTATCCCTCGCTGATTGCAGGAGTTTCATGCACACTGCAATCTTCAGGTGCTGAGTATATACTGACCGTTACTTAAAGATTTTCGTGTGACGTGACTCATTCTGTAAAACTTCATCGGACTTCATCGGGTGTGCATGAATCAGAGAAGACTCTGAAATGTTTAATTTAAATTGAATTTTTTAATTTATTTTTAAAAGACAAAACTCGTCACACGAAAAGTTGATCTATTTTGCCATAGATTTTCCCGAAATTCTTCTTGACATATAAAAATGTATATATCATTCTTCCCAAATATACATATATATATATAAATCCAAAAACTACATCCGAAAATATCTTGTCTTGATTATATACATCTCCTTCTGCGCATGTTCGTGGGTGGGTGCATATCAACCAATGAATGATCATAACAACTTCCATATTCACCAAAAAAAATTAGCAAGATTTTTTTTTTTTTATAAAACTCTTATAAATAGGGTCAAATATGCAGTTTCCATAACAACTGTGCGAGGTAATTCGCTGGTTGGTTCTCCAGAAAGGTGGGTGGATTATCACACATCGTGGGTAAGAGAGGTGGGTGGTTCTGCATTCTGTTTATACAGCACAGGCATGTAGTTTCTTGATGGCGAGATCAACAAAACGTGATGTCCAATAGAATTCACCTGCATAAAGGACAATAGATTCCAATGTGTACACTGAAGGTCATGTTGGTCAATTCTTTTTTTCCGACTAAGCAAATAACTGCTTCTTTTTTTTCGTGACCAGGCAGATAAAGAAAAGAGGACACCAGTTTTGAGCTAAAGCTTTTCCCCTTTAGTAAAGCAATCAGAAACAGTGTTTGTTTGTCAAATGCGTTTCAGTTTATATATATATATATATATATATATATATATATATGCTGAAAAGGATAAAGAAATATGGGAAGAGGGCGAATAGATTGGAGAGCAACTTATGGCGTCGCAAAGTGGATTTGGAGGTCACAAAAATAGAATGAAACCTCCTTGCTGGCTAAATTATATGTTTATTTAGTTTCACTAAAACTGAGCGCATTTATAAACTAGGATTTGGAATGTAGATTTTAAAAGGTAGATTTTCTTCCTTGACAGTAAATATAACACGGCCTCCTTATTACTATTGCAATTGATTTTTTTATCATTTTAGATCAGGGATTTCTTTTAAATTTTGGTTTGGTTGTTTTTGTTTGGTGGCATATCAACAACTCTATGGGTTATCCTGTCCCGAAATCTAAATATTTTTCACGCAATCTTTAATTTTGGCTGGTGATAATAATGGTTTAATGATACAACTTTTACTAATTAACCCATAGTTGGCGGAGAAGAGGTGAATTCATACCATTCCCAAACGTATTTGTGTATAAATTAATATAATGCACCTGATTAGAATAGAATTCGGCTCTCCGATTAACAATTCTAAGCATTTATCCACTCACAAATCCAAGATTACAGCACCTCGTATTCCCAAGTGGTCACTCATCTAGGTACTGACCAGGCTTGATGTTGCTTAATCGTTCCAGAACCACGATTTCAGGAATTTTGTTTCCCTACAATTTATATATAAAAAGAATAAACGTCTGTAGTAGAACCCAAGTTTTTCTTGCTTTTTCTTTGTTTTTCATGTGAACACGAACCTCACCTATCATGCACTAAACATTCAAACTTTAAATTCCATAACGCCTTCTTCTAGCCATATCATTTGTCGGAATAAAAAATATTGATTTTTATCATTTTAGATCAGGGATCGATTTGAGACAGTATTTATATTATGAACAGGACCCCCACTTTTAAAATGATAAAAAAGCAATATATTGTGGATAGATGATAGAATGCTAATCTACCACAGATTGTTTAGAAAGACGTTTTCTTTTCTTTTTCTTTTTTTTTTTTTTTTTTTTTTTCACAAGAGGACCACTTCATTTAAATAAGGAGACAATAAGAAAATTTTAAAGATTGCATTTTTTTACTATTTTTCATCCAATATAAGGCTCAAGGTTAACTCAGGGCAGAGAGTTATTAAACACGGTTGTTTTAGTGGCGTACAGCAAAGGAAAAAGTAGTGAATATTATAATGATATATGAAAAATAATGACTGAGCGTCAGCTGAAGAGGTTAAATTTGTAGTGATCAGGGATGCATATTGTGACGATATGTAGGAAAAATAACACTAGTGAACAAAAAAATGTTTGAAATGGTGTCGAGACAGGAAACATCTTTTTTAGCTAATTTGAAGGCGCTGAGTCTGAAAATGGCCTTCATTTTGTCTTGGTTAGCTTTTTCTTCTTTTTTCTTTTTTTTTTTTTCTTTTTTTTTTTTTTGCTGTTCAGAAACGCTTCATTTTTTGGAAAAAAAAACATTTTTTTATTTGTTTTCTGTATATATGATATTGACCGATGGCAATATTTCTCAAAACAAAATTGTAGAAACCACTCAATTCGTATTTAAACCAACAAATATTTGTCTGCTTATTGAGAAATACTATTTTTGCTATAACAATCAGACAGTAAGTCTTTAAAAAATAACATGATTGAATTTACCAAGACCAACATGTATTTTCATCAAATCATTTAATAAATTAACGGCAGAAATAAAACCTTCTTGAACATAAGAATTATGGTAAAAAATTTATCTTTCTAGATTGTCTGTCATGTTTAATATTATTTAAGTCCCTTTTGATAGTCCAGCAGTATCATGTACAATGGAATAGGTGCATTCAATTGAGATGTCTTTAGTTGGAGTTTCTTTCCAACTTTGAAAACAAAATGCTCTCCATGTGCTTGGTTTCCTTCTACAGTGATGGGATAAAATTGATGGGATAAATTTATGAATAACAAGCAGAAGATTTTAGGGTTTCATTTTTTTGATGTAACCTTAATTATCAGGTTTACTAAAGTGCATTACTGATAAAGTTTATCAGTTAATTTGAATTTTGTCGATAAATTCGAAAAATTCGGTACTTCTATTTTGAAATTTTTGACTCAAAACCACTTTTTTCTTATAAAAATATTTTATTTCGGGTGGGTGACATAAATTGCTCGGCCTACCTGAAAATTGATGGGTTCTACGACCTTTATTAATTAAATTTTGCGATCAGCTAAGATCGTAAATTGATCTTTTTTTCCAAAAATAATCAATTTCAGTACAGCAAGAACGGTAGCTAACCATGAAAAACTAAGATCATTTTCGGAATCAGCATCAACAAATTAAGCTAAAAAATGTGTTTTGTTTCTTGGCACCAAAAATTGTGTTTTGACCAGTGTTATAGGTATATTTCTATTCACCGAGATCGAGCGCATTTAAAAACTAGGACTTGGAATCTAGATTTTAAAAGGTAGATATGTTTCATTGGCAATAATATAACAAGGCCTCCCTCTTAGAATTCTACCATTTGGCCTTTGTGACGTACGAAGCTAAGTTTTAGTATTAGGTTGGTGCAAAAATAATGACGTAATAATGTCGTTTTTTGACGTTAAAAAATACGTCAAAAAACGACATTATTACATCATTATTTTTGCACCAACCTAATATATAACAAAAGCAATAAGTTTGTCTAGTATTTTAGGTAGATTCTCAATTTCTGTTTGGCAAAATAGTTAATGTTTTCTGTTATTATTACGAATATAGAGTTTTAAGACTGGCAGGCGGTTTTTACTTGGAAGATTAACACAACGGAATCTTCCAATTAATACTGGCCTTGTGTCAGTGTGACTGAAGTAAATCTATCTTTCTTCCTATTTTGTTTTTCGCGCGATCTCTCTTCTTTCTTTCTTTCTTTCTTTTCCTTACTCTCTTTCTTCCTTTCTTTCACTCTCTTTCTCTTTTTCTCTCTTCCTTTCTTTCTCTCAGTTCCTTTCTCTTTTCTCTCTCACTATTTCTTTTGCTTTCTGTCGCTTCCTTTCTCTCTTCTATCTCCCACCACTTCTTTCTAATTATTTCTGTCTTTCTCGATTTCTTTCTTTCTTAGTCTTTTTCTTTCTTTTTTCTCATCCTTTTCTTTTTGTCTCTCATTTCATTCTCTATCCTCTCTCTCTCTCTCTCTCTCTCTCTCTCTCACTTTTATTCTTTTTTCTCTCTTTCTTCCTTTTTTGTTTATTTTCCCGTTTTCCTTTTCCGACTCTATCTCTCTCTCTATCTCTCTAAACCCCTCACTCCTTTAGAATGGTGGTAACTTAATCTCACAGTCCAGTCTTTTGCATAATTAATTCAATCCTCACTAGATATTTCCTTCTGAAGACGACCAAGTCTATCTATCTATCTATCTATCTATCTATCTATCTATCTATCTATCTATCTATCTATCTATCTATCTATTTCAGTCTGTCCATTATCTATCTATATATATATCTCAGTCTGTTCATATTTACCTTAGTCTCTTCATTATCTATCTATCTATCTATCTATTGCAGTGTGTTCATATGTATCTATCTATCTATCTATCTATCTATCTCACTCTCGGAACTTTCCCTTTTAGGGACACTTCAGACACTGTGCAGTAAACCAAGCCCCCTCCCGAGGGAGGGATATTGCCTCATGGAAAGCTGGTTTGGGCTAATATTCAAAGAATACAAACCTCAGCCAAAGGTTAGGATTTGTCGTATTTACCAGGGTGCCGACATCCTAACCGGATGTGACACAGGTTTAGAGTGGCTTTAACGTCCATAGCGCGCAAAAATTCCCAAACCTCCTCGGCACTTTCCCTTTTGAGTACACCTTTTGAGGCACTGAGCAGTAAACCCTGCCCCTTCCCGAGGTAGAGTTACTGCCTCGGGGAAAGCTAGCTTGGGCTAATATTCAAACCCCAGCCAAATGTTAGGATTTGTTTAGCCTCCATCTGTATCGACTGCTATTAATAAGGTAAAGATTTGCATGCAAATACAATAAAAATGATCTTTATTTATCTTGATTCTGTCATCAGTTCTGGAGGAATCTATATTTTTAATGCCTACAATACTAGTCAGAGACATTACTCCACCTCCCGCCTGTTACTTTCTAAGTCATGTTCGTAAACTAGTAACAAAAAATTGCAATATAAGCTCTGGTAAAAAAATCAATAATAATAACAAAAGTTGCAATATGAGCACTGGTAAAAATGTTTGCTGAGACATTAGGTTTATAAATCTCAAAAATTCATGTACATATGTCATCAATGGCACATGGCCCAGTGGATAAAGACGTTGGTTAGATCCCGTTACTAGACATGAACAACCAAACCTCTACCAAAGTTATCAGGTCAAACCAATATAGCTCTACATGTATCAATAACAATTGCTATTATGAAATCATTTCTAACTATTCGTCCCACTCTCGACATATTTTTCTTTGATATTTACTTAAAAGATTAGTTGTTTTCTTGCCTTTAGCCAATCTCTTAAGTTTCCGGATTTTATCTCTCTGCTTATCTTGCCAGTCAATCGACTTTTCTTGCTCAAAAGCATTTAAATTTTTCTAAAATATTTTTTATAGAAATTTAAAACCAGTTTTTTCTTCGTTTTCTTAGCAGTGTTTTCAATTTCAATTTTTTATTTTATTTTTTTTATTTCTTTGATCTCTTTCCCAATTTCCAATGTTGGGTTTCCATCACTCAGTAACTTTACAAAATCACGTTTCCCTTGGCAATCGTTATATACTTGAAAATAAAAAAATAAATATTAATAAGTATAAATATTATTTGATGATATAACAATAATATTTGACACTATTAACTAATTAGGAGATTTTTTTAATAAAAGCAGATATTATATCTAAAATTCATATTTTTATAATATATCAGAAAAGACCTATTTTATTAGGAAAACAATAATTTACATAATAATTTTTTTGTGTGTGGTTTATTTCAAGCCGAAAGAAGTTTTCTGGTATTGTAAGAATACTTTTTTTCTTTTCTTTTTTTTTTTGGGGGGGGGGGCGAATTAATTTTTTTTTTTACTTTTTTTTAAATAACAATGGTTTTCTCAAGTTCTACTATTTAACCCATAACTGGAGGAGAAGTGTATTTGCGCGTTAGTGAATGTAACGAACTCGACTGGAATTCGAACTCGGCTTTCTGATTTCCCATTCCGAGCCATTACACCAACGGCACCCCACCCCCACAACATTCGATAAAAAATATATTATACAAATAATATGTGGGTTGGTACGAAATTATATTCTGGTTTTAAAAACAGACATTTTAAAAGAGTATATATTCACATAATATAGAAAAACAAATTTTTTAAAAGTGGGAGGAAGAAAGTCAGTTAAGTGCCAAACGTGATACACGCTTTGGCAATAATATCGCTTTCGATTCATGACTGACTAGGCAGAAGATTTTCCCGAAGTCGGCTGCCGTTTCATTCTGGAGTAGACTGGTTACCAAACAAGGCGATATGGCTCAGTCTGTTCTACTATTTAACCCATAGCTGGGAGAACGAATTGAATTCATACCTTTCCTAAGGGTATTTGCGCGTAAGTGAATGTAAGGAACCAGACTGGAATTCGAACTCGGTTCACTGATTTCTCATACCGAGTCGATATCAATTACATCACATAACACAGGAAGAGAGTATAAAATACGCCCATGGACAAAATTATGGGACAAGTGTAGAAAAGTTAGAAATATGGTTGAAACTTGTACATATATTAGCCGAAAACACTATAATAAGCATTCTTGAATTGATGTTTCACTGGCATTTATGGGTAGCAATAATGATTTGTGTTCATTTTTACTTATTTAGTATAAGTGGCAAAATCATTTGTTTGAAATTTAACCTGTAGCGCTAAATCTTTTCTATTTTTTTTTTATTTTTTTTTTTTTAGTATCAAACTTAGTATCAATTTGTAAATGCTTCTTCTTTGTTGAAAATGTCTCCGAAGAAAAACATTTCTGGAAAAAAAGGGCTGAAATCATTGCATTGTTCAAAAAAGGGTTATCCCAAGTCAAAATTGCAAGAAAAGTGACATGCTCAAGAAATGGTGTACAAACAACCATTGAAAGATATAACGAAACTAATTCTTTCAAAAATCAAATCGCATTTTAAAATCGAACTTCAGCAGATCCATCAAGGTACGATTGTTCCTAGCTACAGTAGAATCTGTACTGCTCTATGGTTTAACAATCAAAACAAAAAAAAATCCCTGTCTCAACTGAACCTACACACAAATACTGAGAATGGCTCTGAATGCATGTTAGAGGGAGCATATCACCAATGCAGATCGGTATGGCTTTTTCCCCAGGGTCACAATAATGACGACTGAAATTTGCTGGACACTGGATTCGCCATCCTAATGATGAAGCATCAGCACTTGTACTGTAGTAACCTAAGGACGGGGCACAACAACGAAGACAGGTTCACACTTTTATTGATTACCTGTATAATGACACTGGGCGGCAGTCTGTTGATGAACTCACACCTGAAATGCAAACTCAACAATATTGGAGAAAAACTGTCTACTCGGTTTGAACTTGAGTCTAACCTAACTACTTATTTGTTTTTGTTTTTTATTGTTGTTGTTTTTTTTCTTTTTGTTGTTCTTTCTTTTCCTTGGGTGTTTCGACTCAACCTTTAGAGTGGATTTTTTTTCTTTTTGTTCTCCTTTCTTTTCCTTGGGTTTTTTGACTTAACCTTTAGAGTGGATTTTTTTTTTCTTATCGTCGCTCTTCTTTCACCCCATCTAAATAAATAAACAGCAAATTCTGTCTGTTCATTCGTGTGTCTGAAACCTCTCTAGCTCGGACCACACTTGCTTTACACAAACGTATTATAGCTTTTTGGAATCAGGATGATCCCCGGATTGTAAATTTGATACTTGAAGATCCAGCATTTGGGTTTTGTTTTCGGATGAGGAGGGAACAGTCAAAAATTCCAATTTTAAAATAACTCATAAAAATTAGTGATTTTAATTTATATTGAATTTAAAGTAACACGAAAACTTTGTGAATTTAAAAATGTTTGTTTTGAATTCAGTTTACAATATCTTCAAAACTTTGTGAGTTGAAGAATTTAATTTTTTTTCTTCAAAATGCCAAAGAATCAGAGTTAAAGTGAAAGGTTTCGTGAAGTTTTGAAGTTTCCGATTTAAAGAACACAACTCAATTGAAGTCTTATGGATTCTGTGATTTAAAGAAATCATTATTCGTCCTGAAGCGGAATTTCAGCCCAAATCGGTCTTTTGGCCTGAAGTGAGTTAAAGAGAAGTTTTGAAGTTCCATGGAGTACAATTGAGGAATTCAAAGTTATTTCTTCTAAAAAATTATTATTGCTGTTTTCTAAGCTAAACCTGAGGACTTTCTATATCTCTGAAATGGAGTATTATGATTATTTAGTTTATTTAAATTATTCGGAATGTTATTCTCATCTTCATTGTCATATATAATTATATTTCTCCGGCCTTCTTCAGGTGATTGGAATTTTGTCCTAGCACATATGCTAAGCCACAAGAATCTCCTGATCTAACCAAGCATAGAAAGGAATACAATATGGGAACCAGTAATAAGACGTGCTAGAGAAAAGCAATGAACAGCAACAAAAAATTGCAATATAAGCTCTGGTAAAAAAAATAGAATAATAATGACGAAATATTGCAATATGAGCACTCGTAAAAAAATTGTTGCTGAGACATTAGGTTTATAAATCCCATCAAGGACATCTGGTCCAGTGGATAAAGACGTTGGTTAGATCCAGTGACTAGGACCAAAGTGTTGTAAGTTCGATATCAGGCCACATATTTCGGTTCGAAATTCCAATCACCTGAAGAAGGCCGGAGCGTACAACACCCAAAACGTTGTGAATATGGCAATGAAGATGAGGATAACATTCTGAATGATGTATCTACGTAAATGGTCCTTTTGCTTTTGGGCCAGAGTGCAGATTTTAAACTAGCTTATTAATGTAAATGTATATATATATATATATATCATACAAATATATTTTCTTCTTATGAGTGACGTCTTCCTTCAGAACCTGGGCAATCCTGACTCTCCACTATTTCCTGTCCTTTGTCGGTCTTAGTGAACAGTGTCTTTTCTACTATCTCTCCTAATCCCAGCTCTGCCAACCATTTAAACAAGCCACCTAGGTAGGTTCCTTTGTCCCACTTCCATTCAATGTGTCCTCTAAGTTTTAAATTTTCTAAGCCCTCTTTCCTCATTATATTCTCAAAAAAATTCAATTGTCTCTATCTAATGTTAAGTATGTGTTTTTTTGTTTCCATTTTCTCTAAAACTGCATCGTAGCTCACATATTCAGTCCATGGCATTCTCAGCATTCTTCTGTAGTTCGGTACATTTTTGTTTCTAACGAAATTTTCCACTTTCTTAATACAATACTATGGACACGTGGCTGAGTGGTTAGAACGTACGTATTCTGACCATGAGACCCAGGTTCGAATCTCACCATGGTCGATTTGTCAGGCTCCTGATGTTATCGGATTGGAGGCGGTGATTCCAGCATGCAGGACCTTTGGAAAGTGTCTGAAAACCATAGCACGGGTTGACCCAAGCCTTGTGAGTGAAATTGGGTAGACAGAACGCTTGGGGGCCGTCGATAACTGTGCTAGCACAAAGTCAGAAGCCATCGTGGCCGAGGGCTTCAGCTTGCCGGCCTTGTTCAAATTGTTGATCATGCTAGATAACGCGCTCTTTCCCAGAAACTGTAACTAAGGTCTGCTCAGCATAGTTGCAGTATGTGTTGAATAAACACAAATGCCCCTGACCAAGCGCCTGCAATAGGTATTGGCTAGCGGCCCTAGTAGACACGTATCCTCGAATACGAATGGTCAGCTATACAATACTTATCTTTTGAAAGGCATTTTTCCTTATACCAATGCACCTTCGGATTGCGCTGTCACATTTTCCGTTCTATGTTAAAACACTTCCTAGGTATGAAATTTTTTGTATCTGATTCTAGTATCTCCAATTTATAATTCGGATACTTGGCTCTTCATTTTTCTGAAAACCATACACCCTTGTGAAAATTAATTGAAACAACAGCATTAATTTCCTTTCTTTCAACATACGGTCAGTTTTAGGCCCACTCCAGTAACAGGGTGTAATCGATTTCTATTTTTTTCATCAGTTCATTTGCAGTGGCGTGCAGCTATATGAATCTATTTTCGGCGTCTGTGATAAAATTTGTTTGGCCTTGAAAAATATTGCGTCATCCGTGATTGCATCAGATTTTTATCACGCTAAGACACTATTTTCCCGGCTGTCGATTAGTTGTCCTACAGCCATTGTCTGCAATGGACGTTACTCTAAGGAAGCGTACGAAAATCGTGACGCTGCACGAACACACTGGCAAGCCTTGCCAGTAATGAAACCAAAGTACTATAGACTGGCCTGGAAACTCTCTTGATTTAAATCCAATCGAAAATCTGTTGTCAATCTGCAAGGAACGCTTTTGTGGAATGGAGATATAAGGTACTAGATGTGCACTGGGTTATGTTTCATTGGAAAAATATGTAAAAAAGTAAATAATAACGTAATTCTTCGTTTTGTTTCAATTAATTTGCATAAGGGTGTATATGATATCTTCTTACGATTGACGTTTAATCCTTTCTTCTCACCTTCCTTTCCTAACTTCTCTGTCTGCTATCGACACTTTAAAAAAATATCCGTTTTTAAATCCAAAGTATATATTATAAAGTTTTGTTTTTTTTTTATCTACGATAATATCACGTTGACTGGATCTTTCAGTAATTTTCGAATTCGAATTGCAGAAAAGTATTTTCAAGAATCACGTCCTTAAATAATTTCATCAGCTCAAGACTTTCCTATGGATGCCATGCCAAATTCGTTCAGAAATATATACACAGGATGGCAATAAAGTCACTATATAGTTACATAAAATCAGAATTAAGACAAAGCAATTAATCAACAGTCCAGAAATTTATTATTAAAATGGTTCTGATTAATTCTGCTTAATAACAATAAAATACAATGGTAAACAATAGTAACAAACCAAAAATTTCTTGGTAAAGTCGACTTATACACGAGTGTATATGGCATTTTTTATTGTTGTGTTTCTTTTCTTACAGATAACCTCGCTTCAGGCGTCAGCACAAAGGAAAATATCGCCTGTTACGGAAACTACCATAACTTTGTGGAACTTGAATGTGTAGATGCACAGGTGATTATCAACGTCACTCGGGTGTTACTTGGTGCCAAACCGGCCGTGAAAAATTGTCCAATGACGACTAACACAGACAACTATAGGGAAGAGTGTTGTCGACAAGAAAGCGGAGATTGCATGATCGCCACAAGCAGCCAGGTAGCTAGTCGGTGCCTTGGTCTTAATTCTTGTAAAATCCAAACCATCTGGACGTTGCTGAACGATGTTTGTCAGCCAAATACCTACCCCCGATTCACCAACTTTATGAGTGTGCGATATCAGTGTGGAAAACGCAAAGATAAACGTAAGTTTTATTTATTTGTTTGATTTGTTTTACGGCATATCAACACCTCAATGGGTTATTTAATCCCGACAAGATTTTTATTGCTGGTAATTTTTTCAAAAATATATTCTTGGTAATATTCTTTTTTTAAATTTATTGATGGTAATATTTTTTTCAAAAATAAATTGTTGGTAAAATTTTTTCAAAAATGTTTGGCTGTAATTTTTTCTTTTTCAGAAATAATAGTTGGTAATATTTTTTTCTCAAAAATGTATTGCTGTCAATTTTTTTTTTTTCAAAAATGTATTGCTGGTAACATTATTTTTTTCAAAAATTTATTACTGGTAATATTTTTTAAATGTATTTCTGGTAATTTTTTTTCCAAAACTGCATTGTGTGTATTAAAACCTATTTTTATACTTTCGTAGTGTTTTGACTCCAGTTTTTTTTTTGTTTTTGTTTTTTTTTGGTGGAGTAACTACTTGCCAATAGTTGGGACCCTAACAGGTGCTAACACCCAGGGTTAGGGTGGTCCTGAGAACACCAACAATTAAGAGGTGACTCCACGCTCCTCAATTCCTTCTGATCAAAAGCCTTGCTGCCGGTTGTAGTTTATCGTCTTACCCAGGACGGAGTTTAATTTGTATTCGTTTAACATTACACACAGTCGAAAAAGTCACTTGTGAGCAATTCTCTTATTTATTTCTTTATATTTAAATTATTGTGATCGCAATTTGTCCCGTCGATCTACGGCAGTGAGTAGACTGCGATGATCGGAATTAAATGGGAGGCTATGGATAAGATTCGAGCTAACGTAAAAACAAAAATGTATGGTGCTGGGAGGTGTCATGGAATTGAGGTATTTAACATACGCATTTCATATGACGCATATTTCATAGGACGCATATTTTCTATGACAATTTCTCGGACATTCAGGCCGGTAAATGTCGTTAACATTGTTTATTATAAACAGAGCATTTACTTAAATATTTGTATCTATAAAAAGAGCGTAGAAACATAAAAAGTGTCTTAAAATAATTGTCGGACTTTATCCATTCTATGAAATCTCAATAGAATATTCCGTCACTGTTTTTTTACACCAGTAAAAATATTATTAGCAGCAATGTTATTTGTATTTATTCATATAATTTCGTTATTTTTAAATGAAGAATTGTCAACAATTTTATTAGTAATTTAGTCTAATTACTTTCACCTCAATTTTAAAAGTTAAATTTTTACCGGAGCTTTACTCAGGCCGTCGATCTACAGCAGTGAGCAGACAGACCAGATGAAAGTTAAATTTTCGGAGAAAATCAAACTCAAATCCATTGTACGTCAGTAAAGTCTGCAAACCTCGAGCTGCTTTACCTCCAAACTACGATGATTTTACTAGTTTTTTTTAGCATTTTTAACAGATTTTGATTATTAAAATGATTGCAGAAATTTGCTATGAAACGATTATATTGGTTAATTTAATAATATATCCGAACTTTAGGGATTCTTTAATATCGAATATAAGTATTACAGTACAAGTTGCACAAGAAATAAATGCATAGGTAGACAAAAGTCTGGTTGACACTGAATCAAAAAGATAGAAATGGGTCCGTTTGATATCAGAGTCAAAAAGACAGACATGGATCAAGTTGACACTGAATCAAAAAGATAGAAATGGGTCCGTTTGATATCAGAGTCAAAAAGACAGACATGGATCAAGTTGACACTGAATCAAAAAGATAGAAATGGGTCCGTTTGATATCAGAGTCAAAAAGACAGACATGGATCAAGTTGACACTGAATCAAAAAGATAGAAATGGGTCCGTTTGATATCAGAGTCAAAAAGACAGACATGGATCAAGTTGACACTGAATCAAAAAGATAGAAATGGGTCCGTTTGATATCAGAGTCAAAAAGACAGACATGGATCAAGTTGACACTGAATCAAAAAGATAGAAATCGGTCCGTTTGATATCAGAGTCAAAAAGACAGACATGGATCAAGTTGACACTGAATCAAAAAGATAGAAATCGGTCCGTTTGATATCAGAGTCAAAAAGACAGACATGGATCAAGTTGACACTGAATCAAAAAGATAGAAATCGGTCCGTTTGATATCAGAGTCAAAAAGACAGACATGGATCAAGTTGACACTGAATCAAAAAGATAGAAATCGGTCCGTTTGATATCAGAGTCAAAAAGACAGACATGGATCAAGTTGACACTGAATCAAAAAGATAGAAATCGGTCCGTTTGATATCAGAGTCAAAAAGACAGACATGGATCAAGTTGACACTGAATCAAAAAGATAGAAATGGGTCCGTTTGATATCAGAGTCAAAAAGACAGACATGGATCAAGTTGACACTGAATCAAAAAGATAGAAATGGGTCCGTTTGATATCAGAGTCAAAAAGACAGACATGGATCAAGTTGACACTGAATCAAAAAGATAGAAATGGGTCCGTTTGATATCAGAGTCAAAAAGACAGACATGGATCAAGTTGACACTGAATCAAAAAGATAGAAATCGGTCCGTTTGATATCAGAGTCAAAAAGACAGACATGGATCAAGTTGACACTGAATCAAAAAGATAGAAATGGGTCCGTTTGATATCAGAGTCAAAAAGACAGACATGGATCAAGTTGACACTGAATCAAAAAGATAGAAATCGGTCCGTTTGATATCAGAGTCAAAAAGACAGACATGGATCAAGTTGACACTGAATCAAAAAGATAGAAATCGGTCCGTTTGATATCAGAGTCAAAAAGACAGACATGGATCAAGTTGACACTGAATCAAAAAAATAGACATGGGTCCGTTTGATATCAGAGTCAAAAAGACAGACATGGATCAAGTTGACACTGAATCAAAAAGATAGAAATGAGTCCATTTGATATCAGAGTCAAAAAGACAGACATGGATCAAGTTGACACTGAATCAAAAAAATAGACATGGGTCCGTTTGATATCAGAGTCAAAAAGACAGACATGGATCAAGTTGACACTGAATCAAAAAGATAGAAATCGGTCCGTTTGATATCAGAGTCAAAAAGACAGACATGGATCAAGTTGACACTGAATCAAAAAGATAGAAATCGGTCCGTTTGATATCAGAGTCAAAAAGACAGACATGGATCAAGTTGACACTGAATCAAAAAGATAGAAATGGGTCCGTTTGATATCAGAGTCAAAAAGACAGACATGGATCAAGTTGACACTGAATCAAAAAGATAGAAATCGGTCCGTTTGATATCAGAGTCAAAAAGACAGACATGGATCAAGTTGACACTTAATCAAAAAAATAGACATGGGTCCGTTTGATATCAGAGTCAAAAAGACAGACATGGATCAAGTTGACACTGAATCAAAAAAATAGACATGGGTCCGTTTGATATCAGAGTCAAAAAGACAGACATGGATCAAGTTGACACTGAATCAAAAAAATAGACATGGGTCCGTTTGATATCAGAGTCAAAAAGACAGACATGGATCAAGTTGACACTGAATCAAAAAGATAGAAATCGGTCCGTTTGATATCAGAGTCAAAAAGACAGACATGGATCAAGTTGACACTGAATCAAAAAAATAGACATGGGTCCGTTTGATATCAGAGTCAAAAAGACAGACATGGATCAAGTTGACACTGAATCAAAAAGATAGAAATCGGTCCGTTTGATATCAGAGTCAAAAAGACAGACATGGATCAAGTTGACACTGAATCAAAAAGATAGAAATCGGTCCGTTTGATATCAGAGTCAAAAAGACAGACATGGATCAAGTTGACACTGAATCAAAAAGATAGAAATCGGTCCGTTTGATATCAGAGTCAAAAAGACAGACATGGATCAAGTTGACACTGAATCAAAAAGATAGAAATCGGTCCGTTTGATATCAGAGTCAAAAAGACAGACATGGATCAAGTTGACACTGAATCAAAAAAATAGACATGGGTCCGTTTGATATCAGAGTCAAAAAGACAGACATGGATCAAGTTGACACTGAATCAAAAAAATAGACATGGGTCCGTTTGATATCAGAGTCAAAAAGACAGACATGGATCAAGTTGACACTGAATCAAAAAAATAGACATGGGTCCGTTTGATATCAGAGTCAAAAAGACAGACATGGATCAAGTTGACACTGAATCAAAAAGATAGAAATCGGTCCGTTTGATATCAGAGTCAAAAAGACAGACATGGATCAAGTTGACACTGAATCAAAAAGATAGAAATCGGTCCGTTTGATATCAGAGTCAAAAAGACAGACATGGATCAAGTTGACACTGAATCAAAAAGATAGAAATCGGTCCGTTTGATATCAGAGTCAAAAAGACAGACATGGATCAAGTTGACACTGAATCAAAAAAATAGACATGGGTCCGTTTGATATCAGAGTCAAAAAGACAGACATGGATCAAGTTGACACTGAATCAAAAAGATAGAAATGGGTCCGTTTGATATCAGAGTCAAAAAGACAGACATGGATCAAGTTGACACTGAATCAAAAAAATAGACATGGGTCCGTTTGATATCAGAGTCAAAAAGACAGACATGGATCAAGTTGACACTGAATCAAAAAGATAGAAATCGGTCCGTTTGATATCAGAGTCAAAAAGACAGACATGGATCAAGTTGACACTGAATCAAAAAGATAGAAATCGGTCCGTTTGATATCAGAGTCAAAAAGACAGACATGGATCAAGTTGACACTGAATCAAAAAGATAGAAATGGGTCCGTTTGATATCAGAGTCAAAAAGACAGACATGGATCAAGACACTGAATCAAAAAGATAGAAATCGGTCCGTTTGATATCAGAGTCAAAAAGACAGACATGGATCAAGTTGACACTTAATCAAAAAAATAGACATGGGTCCGTTTGATATCAGAGTCAAAAAGACAGACATGGATCAAGTTGACACTGAATCAAAAAAATAGACATGGGTCCGTTTGATATCAGAGTCAAAAAGACAGACATGGATCAAGTTGACACTGAATCAAAAAAATAGACATGGGTCCGTTTGATATCAGAGTCAAAAAGACAGACATGGATCAAGTTGACACTGAATCAAAAAAATAGACATGGGTCCGTTTGATATCAGAGTCAAAAAGACAGACATGGATCAAGTTGACACAGAATCAAAAAGATAGAAATCGGTCCGTTTGATATCAGAGTCAAAAAGACAGACATGGATCAAGTTGACACTGAATCAAAAAGATAGAAATGGGTCCGTTTGATATCAGAGTCAAAAAGACAGACATGGATCAAGTTGACACTGAATCAAAAAGATAGAAATCGGTCCGTTTGATATCAGAGTCAAAAAGACAGACATGGATCAAGTTGACACTGAATCAAAAAGATAGAAATGGGTCCGTTTGATATCAGAGTCAAAAAGACAGACATGGATCAAGTTGACACTGAATCAAAAAAATAGACATGGGTCCGTTTGATATCAGAGTCAAAAAGACAGACATGGATCAAGTTGACACTGAATCAAAAAAATAGACATGGGTCCGTTTGATATCAGAGTCAAAAAGACAGACATGGATCAAGTTGACACTGAATCAAAAAGATAGAAATGGGTCCGTTTGATATCAGAGTCAAAAAGACAGACATGGATCAAGTTGACACTGAATCAAAAAGATAGAAATGGGTCCGTTTGATATCAGAGTCAAAAAGACAGACATGGATCAAGTTGACACTGAATCAAAAAGATAGAAATGGGTCCGTTTGATATCAGAGTCAAAAAGACAGACATGGATCAAGTTGACACTGAATCAAAAAGATAGAAATGGGTCCGTTTGATATCAGAGTCAAAAAGACAGACATGGATCAAGTTGACACTGAATCAAAAAGATAGAAATCGGTCCGTTTGATATCAGAGTCAAAAAGACAGACATGGATCAAGTTGACACTGAATCAAAAAGATAGAAATCGGTCCGTTTGATATCAGAGTCAAAAAGACAGACATGGATCAAGTTGACACTGAATCAAAAAGATAGAAATCGGTCCGTTTGATATCAGAGTCAAAAAGACAGACATGGATCAAGTTGACACTGAATCAAAAAGATAGAAATCGGTCCGTTTGATATCAGAGTCAAAAAGACAGACATGGATCAAGTTGACACTGAATCAAAAAGATAGAAATCGGTCCGTTTGATATCAGAGTCAAAAAGACAGACATGGATCAAGTTGACACTGAATCAAAAAGATAGAAATGGGTCCGTTTGATATCAGAGTCAAAAAGACAGACATGGATCAAGTTGACACTGAATCAAAAAGATAGAAATGGGTCCGTTTGATATCAGAGTCAAAAAGACAGACATGGATCAAGTTGACACTGAATCAAAAAGATAGAAATGGGTCCGTTTGATATCAGAGTCAAAAAGACAGACATGGATCAAGTTGACACTGAATCAAAAAGATAGAAATCGGTCCGTTTGATATCAGAGTCAAAAAGACAGACATGGATCAAGTTGACACTGAATCAAAAAGATAGAAATGGGTCCGTTTGATATCAGAGTCAAAAAGACAGACATGGATCAAGTTGACACTGAATCAAAAAGATAGAAATCGGTCCGTTTGATATCAGAGTCAAAAAGACAGACATGGATCAAGTTGACACTGAATCAAAAAGATAGAAATCGGTCCGTTTGATATCAGAGTCAAAAAGACAGACATGGATCAAGTTGACACTGAATCAAAAAAATAGACATGGGTCCGTTTGATATCAGAGTCAAAAAGACAGACATGGATCAAGTTGACACTGAATCAAAAAGATAGAAATGAGTCCATTTGATATCAGAGTCAAAAAGACAGACATGGATCAAGTTGACACTGAATCAAAAAAATAGACATGGGTCCGTTTGATATCAGAGTCAAAAAGACAGACATGGATCAAGTTGACACTGAATCAAAAAGATAGAAATCGGTCCGTTTGATATCAGAGTCAAAAAGACAGACATGGATCAAGTTGACACTGAATCAAAAAGATAGAAATCGGTCCGTTTGATATCAGAGTCAAAAAGACAGACATGGATCAAGTTGACACTGAATCAAAAAGATAGAAATGGGTCCGTTTGATATCAGAGTCAAAAAGACAGACATGGATCAAGTTGACACTGAATCAAAAAGATAGAAATCGGTCCGTTTGATATCAGAGTCAAAAAGACAGACATGGATCAAGTTGACACTTAATCAAAAAAATAGACATGGGTCCGTTTGATATCAGAGTCAAAAAGACAGACATGGATCAAGTTGACACTGAATCAAAAAAATAGACATGGGTCCGTTTGATATCAGAGTCAAAAAGACAGACATGGATCAAGTTGACACTGAATCAAAAAAATAGACATGGGTCCGTTTGATATCAGAGTCAAAAAGACAGACATGGATCAAGTTGACACTGAATCAAAAAGATAGAAATCGGTCCGTTTGATATCAGAGTCAAAAAGACAGACATGGATCAAGTTGACACTGAATCAAAAAAATAGACATGGGTCCGTTTGATATCAGAGTCAAAAAGACAGACATGGATCAAGTTGACACTGAATCAAAAAGATAGAAATCGGTCCGTTTGATATCAGAGTCAAAAAGACAGACATGGATCAAGTTGACACTGAATCAAAAAGATAGAAATGGGTCCGTTTGATATCAGAGTCAAAAAGACAGACATGGATCAAGTTGACACTGAATCAAAAAGATAGAAATCGGTCCGTTTGATATCAGAGTCAAAAAGACAGACATGGATCAAGTTGACACTGAATCAAAAAGATAGAAATCGGTCCGTTTGATATCAGAGTCAAAAAGACAGACATGGATCAAGTTGACACTGAATCAAAAAAATAGACATGGGTCCGTTTGATATCAGAGTCAAAAAGACAGACATGGATCAAGTTGACACTGAATCAAAAAAATAGACATGGGTCCGTTTGATATCAGAGTCAAAAAGACAGACATGGATCAAGTTGACACTGAATCAAAAAAATAGACATGGGTCCGTTTGATATCAGAGTCAAAAAGACAGACATGGATCAAGTTGACACTGAATCAAAAAGATAGAAATCGGTCCGTTTGATATCAGAGTCAAAAAGACAGACATGGATCAAGTTGACACTGAATCAAAAAGATAGAAATCGGTCCGTTTGATATCAGAGTCAAAAAGACAGACATGGATCAAGTTGACACTGAATCAAAAAGATAGAAATCGGTCCGTTTGATATCAGAGTCAAAAAGACAGACATGGATCAAGTTGACACTGAATCAAAAAAATAGACATGGGTCCGTTTGATATCAGAGTCAAAAAGACAGACATGGATCAAGTTGACACTGAATCAAAAAGATAGAAATGGGTCCGTTTGATATCAGAGTCAAAAAGACAGACATGGATCAAGTTGACACTGAATCAAAAAAATAGACATGGGTCCGTTTGATATCAGAGTCAAAAAGACAGACATGGATCAAGTTGACACTGAATCAAAAAGATAGAAATCGGTCCGTTTGATATCAGAGTCAAAAAGACAGACATGGATCAAGTTGACACTGAATCAAAAAGATAGAAATCGGTCCGTTTGATATCAGAGTCAAAAAGACAGACATGGATCAAGTTGACACTGAATCAAAAAGATAGAAATGGGTCCGTTTGATATCAGAGTCAAAAAGACAGACATGGATCAAGACACTGAATCAAAAAGATAGAAATCGGTCCGTTTGATATCAGAGTCAAAAAGACAGACATGGATCAAGTTGACACTTAATCAAAAAAATAGACATGGGTCCGTTTGATATCAGAGTCAAAAAGACAGACATGGATCAAGTTGACACTGAATCAAAAAAATAGACATGGGTCCGTTTGATATCAGAGTCAAAAAGACAGACATGGATCAAGTTGACACTGAATCAAAAAAATAGACATGGGTCCGTTTGATATCAGAGTCAAAAAGACAGACATGGATCAAGTTGACACTGAATCAAAAAAATAGACATGGGTCCGTTTGATATCAGAGTCAAAAAGACAGACATGGATCAAGTTGACACTGAATCAAAAAGATAGAAATCGGTCCGTTTGATATCAGAGTCAAAAAGACAGACATGGATCAAGTTGACACTGAATCAAAAAGATAGAAATGGGTCCGTTTGATATCAGAGTCAAAAAGACAGACATGGATCAAGTTGACACTGAATCAAAAAGATAGAAATCGGTCCGTTTGATATCAGAGTCAAAAAGACAGACATGGATCAAGTTGACACTGAATCAAAAAGATAGAAATGGGTCCGTTTGATATCAGAGTCAAAAAGACAGACATGGATCAAGTTGACACTGAATCAAAAAAATAGACATGGGTCCGTTTGATATCAGAGTCAAAAAGACAGACATGGATCAAGTTGACACTGAATCAAAAAAATAGACATGGGTCCGTTTGATATCAGAGTCAAAAAGACAGACATGGATCAAGTTGACACTGAATCAAAAAAATAGACATGGGTCCGTTTGATATCAGAGTCAAAAAGACAGACATGGATCAAGTTGACACTGAATCAAAAAAATAGACATGGGTCCGTTTGATATCAGAGTCAAAAAGACAGACATGGATCAAGTTGACACTGAATCAAAAAGATAGAAATCGGTCCGTTTGATATCAGAGTCAAAAAGACAGACATGGATCAAGTTGACACTGAATCAAAAAGATAGAAATGGGTCCGTTTGATATCAGAGTCAAAAAGACAGACATGGATCAAGTTGACACTGAATCAAAAAGATAGAAATCGGTCCGTTTGATATCAGAGTCAAAAAGACAGACATGGATCAAGTTGACACTGAATCAAAAAGATAGAAATCGGTCCGTTTGATATCAGAGTCAAAAAGACAGACATGGATCAAGTTGACACTGAATCAAAAAGATAGAAATCGGTCCGTTTGATATCAGAGTCAAAAAGACAGACATGGATCAAGTTGACACTGAATCAAAAAAATAGACATGGGTCCGTTTGATATCAGAGTCAAAAAGACAGACATGGATCAAGTTGACACTGAATCAAAAAGATAGAAATGGGTCCGTTTGATATCAGAGTCAAAAAGACAGACATGGATCAAGTTGACACTGAATCAAAAAAATAGACATGGGTCCGTTTGATATCAGAGTCAAAAAGACAGACATGGATCAAGTTGACACTGAATCAAAAAGATAGAAATCGGTCCGTTTGATATCAGAGTCAAAAAGACAGACATGGATCAAGTTGACACTGAATCAAAAAGATAGAAATGGGTCCGTTTGATATCAGAGTCAAAAAGACAGACATGGATCAAGTTGACACTGAATCAAAAAGATAGAAATGGGTCCGTTTGATATCAGAGTCAAAAAGACAGACATGGATCAAGTTGACACTGAATCAAAAAGATAGAAATCGGTCCGTTTGATATCAGAGTCAAAAAGACAGACATGGATCAAGTTGACACTGAATCAAAAAAATAGACATGGGTCCGTTTGATATCAGAGTCAAAAAGACAGACATGGATCAAGTTGACACTGAATCAAAAAAAATAGACATGGGTCCGTTTGATATCAGAGTCAAAAAGACAGACATGGATCAAGTTGACACTGAATCAAAAAAATAGACATGGGTCCGTTTGATATCAGAGTCAAAAAGACAGACATGGATCAAGTTGACACTGAATCAAAAAAATAGACATGGGTCCGTTTGATATCAGAGTCAAAAAGACAGACATGGATCAAGTTGACACTGAATCAAAAAGATAGAAATGGGTCCGTTTGATATCAGAGTCAAAAAGACAGACATGGATCAAGTTGACACTGAATCAAAAAGATAGAAATGGGTCCGTTTGATATCAGAGTCAAAAAGACAGACATGGATCAAGTTGACACTGAATCAAAAAAATAGACATGGGTAGTAATTGTTAGGTTCGTTGATTTTGCAACATGCCAATACCTGTTGGATTAATTAATGTCAAATTTTGTATGGGGCACTTAGTGTCGACTAAATATCGCTACTTATTTTACTAATAATCTTTAAGACTAGTTTGTTAACCTTTTCACCACGTGGATGCATCCCAGCCGAGTGGGTAATAAATTTGTTCTTCACTGAATAATTTCGTTAATCTAAACCTGTGTTGGGAGGGTGTCGTTGAGATATCACAGATAATTTACAACGGACGGACTCTCTCTCTCTCTCTCTCTCTATATATATATATATATATATATATATATATATATATATATATATATACTCGACTCTCCCGTCGAATTCGACGTATGAGTGTCAAGCAGGTCAGTTCCTAGGAAACTGACAGCCCGATAACAGCACATGAGATTTGATTATAGTGGTGAAGGTTTCGTGCAGGACCATCCACACTTTTTGAAGGGCCGAATACAGAGATCTGGTGCACTACGTACCACAAGGTCCCCAAACGACCCCCCGCAGGTTTTGAATTCAGAGTTGTCCTTCTCCTAGACCAGTTGCTATCCAAGACTATAGAACCCGGTCTGGTATTTATCCATAGCTGGAGCGAGAAGAAGAGGATTCACACCTTTCCCAAGGGTATTAGCACGTAAGTGAATGTAATGGATTCGACTGGAATTCGAACTTGGCTCTCCGATTCCTCAATCCATGTCTCTATCCATTACTCCACTGTGCATCCTCATCCTCTATATATAGTTAAATGTTAAGTCGGGCTTCAACCAATATGAATATTATCTTAATTGCTGGTTGATTTCAACATGAGTGTATTAAGGGCGAGATAAAAGCAAGTAGTCCATCCCTATTCAGAACGTTGACCGCAAGCAAAATTTCACATAACCCGTGGTTGGCCGTGGTCCTTTACAAATGGTCGTAAAAGCTTCTCCGCCCTGACCGGTGACTTCCCGAAATACATACACAGTGATATCGTCCTATTATCAACCTCACACCGTCGGTTGGGGTCGTTGTCCATGAAGTCGAACGTGGAGCCTAACGTGAGATGAGAGATTAGCAAATAGATGAGAACCAATAGAGTTGTCCATCCTACGAAGAGAATGCAGCAAAAAGCATTTATACAATTGAGTGAAGTTTGTATAAGATTGCTTGAAAATTGAAAGAGTTTTTAGTTTGAAATATGTGTTGAAATCGATTTTTCGTTTTTCACAGTTTTTTTGCTAAACGCAGTGGCGTAGAAATAAAAATGAGGTATCGTTGAGCTCGTCATGATGCATGTAACCTACATAGCGTGTTTGAACGAAATCGGAGGAGAAAATATGAATTTATCGATTTTTGATCGGCTTTATCGATTATTGACTTTTTTTTTAAATTATCGATTTTTTGCGCTAAGGACTTATCTCGTACATTGTACAATTTATGTACTAAGTTTGGTCAAAATCGGTTGGATGGATCTCGAGTGAAAAGGTATCACACAGACATCCTCTGTTTTATATATAGAGAGAGATAATAATAATAATAATAACAAGCAGAACCTGTGTAAATTACACGGATTTACTCATATTCATTAATTCTGTTCTCTTTTTCTTTCAATCCATGACCATTGCCTAATTGTTATAAGAAAAGTGACATAGTCTCTATTAAAAATACTGAAATGATTTCAACAGTTCAAGACCCTATTTAACCCCTCACTACAAACTGACTTTATTTAAGATGACCCCCTCCAATCCCTCTCTGTATCACACATTATTCTCTCTTTTTCTCACTCTCTCTCTCTTTCTCTCTCACTCTCTCTCACTCTCTCTCTCACTCTCTCTCACTCACTCTCTCCCTCTTTCTCTCTCACTCCCTCTTTCTCACTCTCTCCCTCTCTGTCTCTCTCACTGTCAATCAATCTCTTTCTCTCAATCACTCTCTTTCTCTCTCACTCACACTCTCACTCCCTCTCTCTTTTTCTCACTCTCACGCTCAACTCAGTTTTTGTTCCCTCGGTAAGTAACAAATTCGCCATTATAAGATTTTAAAAAATTAGAAAGATTTTAATTTCTAAAGGTCACTTGCAGTTCAGGGGCGAATTTGTCCTCAACAGATCCTTAAGTTACGGAACATGATTTAACCTCTCACTACAATCAACTCTCTTAATCTAAGATGATCCCCTCCAATCCTTCTCTGTGTTGAACTCTCTTTTTGTTTCTCTACGTCTCTCTCTCACTCTCACTCTCTCTCTCACTCTCTCTCTCTCTCTCTCTCTCTGTTTTACTCCCTACGTCCCTCTCTTTCTTTCTCTCTCATCTCGGTATCTTTTATACAAAGCGTGACACGCACCATACACAGGTACAATCATAATAATATATAGATGTTATTATTATTATTGTTAGTAGTAGCATTTCTTCTTTTAGGGTTCTAACGTGGGGTCTACACCCTAATAACACTATTGGACCCTATTTTCTGCCTATGCCTTTGGCTTGATAGATTGACATGTTGATTTGATTCGGGACCTAGATGACGGTGCTCAGCCATTGTTGTCTTGGCCAACCTTTGAGGACATTTCTTTCCAATATTCGTTATAGAAATACTTTATTCATACTGTCATATCCCACCAAAGTGATTAAATAGGTATATAACTTGAATCGATATAAAACGTTTGACGGATGATGAAAAAGACCAATCCTCAAACTGCATAGAAAGAAGGTAGGCCAAGCCAACAAAGATGATGTCAGCAATGATATCAATTGATTTTCTTTTTCTTTCTAAATCAACACAAATATAAAAAGAGGCCAGACATTCAAGTTTCATTTGATGTGATAATTATAAACACTGGGTTTGTTTGGTTGCTCATCAATGGCAGGGATTAGGTTTAAAAGACAGGTGAAAAAAATGTCGAATGTCAACTGTCATGATAGACCTTTCTCGCTGGCGCAAACCAATCTTTCTACTTTTTTTATTTTTAGATCATGTAATGTCAATTTTAGTCATTATAAGTATTACACTTGGACCTAGGTAAGACCAAAGTTGTTTTTTACACGTTGACAGTTTATTTTAAAATACCAAACCCTTAAAAACAACTTCTTAAACTTTTTTTACTTAATAGACTCCTCGTAATAAAATTTATTTTCCATTCACCTTTTGTCATTGTGCAGTGCACAATGATATTAGACAGCAATCCCTAGGTGCCCCAAGACATACACATGCATGCACACGCACACACATATACGCACGTACGCGCACACAATTTATAGAATGAAGAAAAGTAATAACGTTGAAAATCCGTTGAAAATTGTCAGCGTGTGGCAGCGTTCATTTTTGCAGGGCCCAAGAATAAAAACTCTCTTTTATACTCTTTGTCCTCAAGCTAATAGAACTAAAACGTCGTCAAGTGGTACCCGAGATGCGTGCTGTCTTTTATTCTATTTTCTACTCTGCTAGATAAGTACAGATATGACTTCAAGATAGGCCCTTTCTCACTGGATCTAACTAACGCCTTTATCCATTGTACCATGTGTCCTTAAGGACACATGGTACAGTAACAAGACTCAAAGAGTGTGAGTTCAATACCCGGTTAAGGTAGTGGAGAACTTGGAGAGGGGAATTAACAGGAGATAACTGATAACTGACATCCATTAAACATGGCACGTGGAACTAGAACAGTCTACCCCTGTGAGCGAAATAAAGGGTTCAGTTCGACATTCCAACCACCTGAAGAAGGCCGGAGCGTACAACGGCCGAAACGTTGAATAAATATGGCCACAAAGATGAGGAAAATAGTCCGAATAATGTAAATAGTGAACATAATACCCCATCTCAGAAATATAGACAGGTGTAATCGAAACTTAATAAATAAGCACATTGTAAAGGGACCGATAGGCGCTTTTTAATTCTTCAAAGATTATCGAAAACCTTGAAGTTTAAAGGAAAATCCACGAGAAACGTATGCCACTGAATTCTATCAATACAAGTTTATTACAGTAGAATCCCTGTCAACCAGATTTAGAAGGCCTTCCGGACACGAGGAATTGGTTAAAAAATCCGGATATGAGGGGTTATATTTAGATTAAAATAAAAGAACTGAAATCAAGTTTAACCTTTATTTTAAAGAAAAAGAAATAAATTATGTAATTTTAATGAAAATTCATTAAGTATGCTATGTATGCAAAAACAAATATTGTTACGAGGATATTTTAATTGCTGTTGCATGATGATTCTTTCTCTTCTAATGTCATTCTCAAATGTTTCCGCATTTCGTTTTACTTTTGTTCTTGAAAATCTTTCAAACCAAAGACATTTTTTTAACTCTGCGTGCGTTATTGCAATCGGATATTAGTGCACCTCGGCGTGGTGTAATGGTTAGCAGGCTTGTCTCGCTAGATCAGTTACAACTGAAAAGTGAGTTCGATCCTCATTAGATGCCCCCTACTTTCGGCCTTGTGCCACATCTAAGCTATGCTTGGAAAATAACTATCAGGCACCTCGAGGTGGTGTAATGGTTAGCAAGCTTGTCTCGCAAGAACAATTACGACTGAGAAGTGAGTTCGATCCTCACTGGGTGCCTCTTACTTACGGCCTTATGCCACATCCAAGCTACGCTTGGAAAATCACTATTGCAATCTGGTATAACTGAATGTTGGCTTTCTTTCCATAAAACTGACAAGCCTTTTCAATTTCAGTCCAGTTTTCATCCCAATCATGCATCTCGTCGCTATCTTGATTCAGATGTGTATCATTGTCATCCTTTCCTCTTATTCCCATCATCTTTTGCACCAATACCAGCCATTAGGGTGAAATAAGCATAAGCGATTATCCAAAGTAAATTTTCTGAAAAAAAATCCCCCAAATAGTTCAAATATACACATCGAAATCATGTCGGAATATGCAGGATTCCGGATATGAGGGATTCATTCTACTATATTTTTAGATCCAATATCCTGATACTACATTTCTTCTTGAATATAAAGAACTTCTGCTTTAACATACTCTATATCGGATGTTAGAAGCGTGGTTTTCTGAAGACACTTCTCCGAATTCCATATTCTGTGATACAATTTGCTCCGAGAAAGAACAATAAAATAATAGCCTCTTCCACTTTTCCTAAAGCGTCTTACTGCTTGCTTGTAGAGAAATGGCTTCCGAAAAGTTTCTGTAATTGTTTCTTCATAGGAGCCAAATGTCCAAGAAAGGTTGTCTTCGTAAGCAAAGCACAAAACCTATTTACATATAATTGCATTGGATGCCAAAGTGTTTATAAAAATGAGATGATAATAAAATATTTGCTGATTCGCACACCTGTTCAGAATAAAGAATGATTCTTAAAAATGCCAGGTTTCGAAAATATTTGTGGGCTAAGATTTACGATCAAAAATATACATTACAGATACTAGCGTTAAAACTAGTCGATTCCTTCAAAAACAAAAAGAAAAGAAACTTTCATTTAATACATTTAAATTATTATAAATAGAAATTAAATTGATATTAAAGCCAACCGTCAGTAATCTTTAAGCAATTTTATATAATGTAAACGTTCTTAAAAACCGCTGAATGTAATATTAATTTTACGTGACTTTGTATATAAAGAATTTATATTATAAGTATAAGAAAAGGAATAAATAAGGGAAGACTACACTGTAACCAACCAAACTCAAGATGCAATAGAATTTTTAAATTAGCTTTAATTGTATTCTAACTAATCCCTAAGCAGCAGGAGTCGAATGTTAAACGATTTTTGAATATGTGCACTTATTTTTTTTAACCCTTTGACCGCTGACCACCGCTTTACCAGTGGTATAGTAAAATGACGTAATGCCTCGCCACTGGTGGTAGAGAAAAATATCTTAATGCCCAGCCACCGGCTGAACGGTGGCTAAACACTTGTAACTATTTTTATATCTAACGTGAAACATTACATACCAATTATTTACGAATTTTTTACGGTAATCTCGACTAAGTAACACTCTCAGTGAATAATGGTTCACTGTTATGGGCTGCATCCTTCCCTGTGCCAAGTTAAGGATGTAACTAGTAGTCAGTAGCAATCATTGTTCATGCATATTAGCCTCTCATATGATTTTTTAAAAAAATTAAAAAAAAAAACTATCAATGCTTGCATTAAAAAAAATGTAAAATAAATAGTTTTGATTTCTAAAAATAAAGTGTTTTGTTTTGAAGGGGACATAAATATTTTTGAAATATTAAATTTTTAATAGAATTTTTATATTTTAATCTTATTTTTCTAGAGTTCCTAGTAACCATTGCTGTAGCCTGCCATTTCACATTGCTACAAATTACACAAGCGAAACAATAAAAAAGGTTCACCGTGTTATCTAAATAAGTCAAAATAATCTGCTTAATCGGATTTTCTTAAAATTACCAAATTATTTTAACAATTGAAAATATGGTAATTTTTTCTGAATAAATAACGATTACATTTATTATAATTACTATCTGTGTACTAGTGCTGTCAAAATTGACGAGAGGAATTAATGCATTATAAGTAATTTATATTATATTGTAAGTAATTTTCGTTTAATCCAAGTACAATTTTGTAATTTAAAATAGTTCATTGTTAACGTTAAAAATTGAACAGTGTAAAATTTATAAACACCTATGGAAAGATATTCGTATATTATTCTCATAAATGGTCATATTTACAAGCAAGATTATGTTTACTGTAAAAGTTTCCAAAGCACAATATTTTTTGGTGTAAACTTTGGAAGATCTGAGTAATCCTTGACAGTCCGTAAATTCAATGTGTAATTACAGAGACTGCTTATTTTCGACCTACTAAGAGCTATGTATCATCAGATATATTTTTTAAATTTATTTTTTACCCACCACCTCTTTTTTTAATTTTAATTTTTAAAGTTTAAAATGAATTTCTAAAAATGAACAAAGAGTTATTTAAGATACTTCGTTATTATATATACGAACCCTCTTCGATATCAGCGTCAACGGGACCAAGTTAACACGGCTCGGGGTGGGTGATCGTTTTGCACACTACCCCTCAATTTTTACAGACACAAAAAAAAACGTAAATATATATATATATATATATATATATATATATATATATATATATATATATATATAGAGAGAGAGAGAGAGAGAGAGAGAGAGCCCGGCGTTACCCAGGGATGTAACAGTAAGAGATAGATCAAGTATCGACCATCATAAAGACTGAAAAATAAAATTGACAAATATTATTGTTTAAGGTTGACGGACACGCATGTCTTAATTAATATTTTTTTTTTTTTTTTTTACGAATTGGTCAAACCCAAACTCAAACAAAAACATTGTTTTCAATCGTTATGAGTCTACCGATTGAATAGAATTTTATTATAAACAATTGTCTTGTAAATGGAATTTTTAAAGCATTCTGAATGTAAAAATAAAGAAAAAAGTGTGCAAGACAATAAGAAACACTACCTGACAAAAAAAGTGAAGTTTTGTTGAAATCGGTTGAAAAATGTAGGAAATCCAATCCCATATAAAAACGAACACACACACACACACAAACAATCTGGGTTTTATAATAAGTATAACTCGATATGAGTTGTCCCCCTTTCATTCTCGCGATGCCTATTAATCGTGTTTTCAAATTGATTTCGTGCAAAAACAATTGTTTTTCCAATTTTGGGCGCTGTTAGAACCACCACAATGTACTTTTACGTAGTCCTGTGAAGTTTTGTTGAAATCGGTTGAAAAATGTCGGAAATACGATCCAATATATAAACGTACATACAAACACACACACACACACACACACAACCTGGGTTTTATAATAAGTATGATATATATATATATATATATATATATATATATATATATATATAGATAGATACATAGATAGATAGATAGATAGATAGATAGATATTGATGCATGTTTTATTAAATAATATAGACTAGTTTTGTCTATTTATTTTAAGTAAGTTCCTTTCATATTTTCTGATAAGCTTAATAACATTATCATTGGAAGACGAAAAATATCACCATATTGATACATGTTTAAAACCAATCTAAACTTTTGGCTTACATAAGCCATTATCAAAGATGAAAATTACATTTCAATATATCAAACAATACACGGACGAAACAATAATGTTTTTGTTGCATGAAAAATTTCAAAGCAACGACGAACTCGTGTATACGAGACGCGGTAACGAAAATCATTATTAAACATGTATCAATATGGTGATTTCCTTTCTTCTTTCAATGATAATGTTATTAAGCTTATCAGACAATATGAAAGGAACTTACTTAAATTAAATATATTATTTGATGAAAACAGGCATCAATGAAAAATTGCTGCCTATATATATATATATATATATATATATATATATATATATATATATATATATATATATAAATGTAATGAGAACATAAGAGTATAAATTCAAACGTTCTTAACATTAATTTAAAAGAGGGCGTAATACAAAAAGTAGAGCAATAGTTAGTTATTATATGATGTTAATTTCATCCTTTGAAATGTCGAAATAAACTTAAGCAAATTTCAATGCATGTAGGTTTTACTTATATTACGTGTTATAATGTTTGGTAAAAGTTTTAAATTTATAGAAATTCATATAAATATTCTAAAATTTATATTTTATTTATATTTAAGTTTTAATGTAATGTTTTGTATAATTAATTTGTTATTTTGCATTCCTAATGTTTTTACTTCTTAAAGTGCCTTTTATTTACATACTATGTTTAATTTTGTTAAATAATATACTGAATTCTTTCAAAATGCCAAACAAACTTAACTGATATATTATATCTAAAATGTCCTCTACTCTGCTGCAATCATGTCCGTTAAAATTTGAATCTTTCTGTATGACTTCTATCTATGTGTACAGTAGGAAATTCAGGTGAACTTAGCCTAATGACCAAAAGAACAAAAGAAAATAGATGTGTTGCTAAAAATGTTGTTTATACAGAAATACATTGAGTCAATAGCTTTGTCCACCTCAAGGAACGTTGGCTCCCTGTGCCGCGCCAGGAAATTTTTCTCGCCGGAGACGATCCTTCAAATCTACAAATCAACCATTCGCCCTTGCATGGAGTATTGCTGCCATATATGGTCTGGAGCCCCTTATGTTTGTCTCAAGGTTCTTGATAAGATCCATAGGCGGATATGCAATGTAACTGGCCCTGATCTGTCATCTCGTCTGCAGTCTCTCTCTCACAGACGTGCCGTCGCCTCCCTCTGTCTTTTTTACAAATACTGTCATGGTAACTGCTCCGAGGAGCTGCTTTCGCTGGTTCCCAGACTTCATGAATTTAAATTCTACTAGGCTGGCATCTCGCTCACACACTTTCACTGTCGAAACTGTTAAATGTAGCCGTCTCTTCTATTTCAATAGCTTCATGTCTCGCAATTTTCGCCTGTGGAACTTCCTCCCTTCTTCCTGTTTCCCTAATAGCTATAATTTCCAACTATTCAAATGTAATGTCAATCAACATCTCCAGTTGCCTTGATCTATCCACTACCCTTCTCCTCATCCTTTCTTCTATCACTCCTATTTGCTCTCGCTCCAACTCTCTGTCACCCCTTGCGTGCTAGTGGCTTCCTGCCTTGCTTGGGGTGAAACGCTTAAAAATGTTAGAGAAGAGAAAGAATTTCTTCGACAACTTACTTTTCTCTGTTGGTAGAACGGGGATTTGTTTAGTTTAAAAAAAGTTTAATTATATTGATGAGAGGGAAAACGAGAACGCTTCCATTATTGGCTAAATACAATAAATTGATCTGAATTTCAATTGCGATGTGTCTTGCATAATGAGAAGGGAAATGTGCATTGAACACAAAAAAAAATCATAGAATATTCAGCTGGACGATAAATTCTGTCCAATTCCCTCGATAAAGAGACCACGAAACAATTTCAAGAGTGAAAAAGATCACTTGTTTAGTTTTTTTTGTTTTTTTCTGTTTCTCTAAAAATTGCAAATCTCAGATCGTTGCTAAAACAAAGAAATTCGCATTCTTTCATTTATTCAAAAGAAAGAAAGAAAGAAAGAAAGAAAGAAAGAAAAAAAGAAAGCACCTTATGGTAGTGTAGTGGTCAGCAAGCTAGTCTTGAAAACCCTTAATAGTGAGTTCGATTCTTACTGGGTGACTTATATATGTGTAAGCTAAGCTCAGTAAATAACAATAAAATGAGAAAAGATCAAAGTAGAGGAATAATAAAGTAAAATAAATAGAAAGCGAACAAAGAAAAAATAATTAAGGAAAACGAAAGAGAATGAAAGATAACAGAGATCAATGTTTAATCGAGAGAAGAAACAAGAGACGGCAATGAAGAATGATGGTGAGGGGATGAAAAGAGAGAGAGATAGAGGGGGAGTGAGAAAAAGAGAGGGCAGTAACGAATGAATGTCAGGGGGTTGGAAAGGGACATACAGACAATAAATGAACGGACGCAATACGGAATGAATGTGAGGGGCAACAGAGAGAGAAGGAACGGGCGAGGGCATTAAAGAATGAGGGTGAGGGGTGGAAAGTACGAGAGAAAGAGAGAACGACGGGGTAATAAGGAATGAAAGAGAGGGGAGGAAGTGCAAATAAAGTGGGGAGCAATAACGAATAGTGGTGAGGGGTGGAAAGTAAGAGAGGGAGAAAAAAGAGCTAGGGCAAAAAGGAATGAATGTGAGTGGGAAAATGACAGACAGAGAAGAAAAGAGCGGGGCAATGAGGAATTAATGTGAAGTGGGAAAGAGAGAGAGTAGAAATTAGCGGGAGCAATAAGGAATGAATGTGAAGAGGGGAGATAGAGAGTAAAAAACCAGGGGGAGCAATAAGGAATGAAGATGAGGAGGGAAAGAGAGAGAATAAACGAGCGGGGCAATAAGGAATGAATTGGAGTGGGAAAAGAGAGAGAGAAGAAATGTGCGGGGGCAATAAAGAATGAATGTGAAGAGGGGAGAGAGAGAGTAAAAAACCAGGGGGGAGCAATAAGGAATGAATGTGAAGAGGGGAGATAGAGAGTAAAAAACCAGGGGGAGCAATAAGGAATGAAGATGAGGAGGGAAAGAGAGAGAATAAACGAGCGGGGCAATAAGGAATGAATTGGAGTGGGAAAAGAGAGGGAGAAGAAATGAGCGGGGGCAATAAAGAATGAATGTGAAGAGGGGAGAGAGAGAGTAAAAAAACAGGGGGAGCAATAAGGAATGAATGTGAAGAGGGGAGAGAGAGAGTAAAAAACCAGGGGGAGCAATAAGGAATGAATGTGAAGAGGGGAGATAGAGAGTAAAAAACAGGGGGAGCAATAAGGAATGAAGATGAGGAGGGAAAGAGAGAGAATAAACGAGCGGGGCAATAAGGAATGAATTGGAGTGGGAAAAGAGAGAGAGAAGAAATGTGCGGGGGCAATAAAGAATGAATGTGAAGAGGGGAGAGAGAGAGTAAAAAACCAGGGGGGGAGCAATAAGGAATGAATGTGAAGAGGGGAGATAGAGAGTAAAAAACAGGGGGAGCAATAAGGAATGAAGATGAGGAGGGAAAGAGAGAGAATAAACGAGCGGGGCAATAAGGAATGAATTGGAGTGGGAAAAGAGAGGGAGAAGAAATGAGCAGGGGCAATAAAGAATGAATGTGAAGAGGGGAGAGAGAGAGTAAAAAAACAGGGGGAGCAATAAGGAATGAATGTGAAGAGGGGAGATAGAGAGTAAAAAACAGGGGGAGCAATAAGGAATGAAGATGAGGAGGGAAAGAGAGAGAATAAACGAGCGGGGCAATAAGGAATGAATTGGAGTGGGAAAAGAGAGAGAGAAGAAATGAGCGGGGGCAATAAAGAATAAATGTGAAGAGGGGAGAGAGAGAGTAAAAAAACAGGGGGAGCAATAAGGAATGAATGTGAAGAGGGGAGATAGAGAGTAAAAAACAGGGGGAGCAATAAGGAATGAAGATGAGGAGGGAAAGAGAGAGAATAAACGAGCGGGGCAATAAGGAATGAATTGGAGTGGGAAAAGAGAGAGAGAAGAAATGAGCGGGGGCAATAAAGAATGAATGTGAAGAGGGGAGAGAGAGAGTAAAAAACCAGGGGGAGCAATAAGGAATGAATGTGAAGAGGGGAGATAGAGAGTAAAAAACAGGGGGAGCAATAAGGAATGAAGATGAGGAGGGAAAGAGAGAGAATAAACGAGCGGGGCAATAAGGAATGAATTGGAGTGGGAAAAGAGAGAGAGAAGAAATGAGCGGGGGCAATAAAGAATGAATGTGAAGGGGGGAGAGAGAGAGTAAAAAACCAGGGGGGAGCAATAAGGAATGAATGTGAAGAGGGGAGAGAGAGAGTAAAAAAACAGGGGGAGCAATAAGGAATGAAGATGAGGAGGGAAAGAGAGAGAATAAATGAGCGGGGCAATAAGGAAGGAATGGGAGTGGGAAAAGAAAGAGAGAATAAATGAGCGAGGCAATAAGGAATGAATGGGAGTGGGAAAAGAGAGGGAGAAAAAATGAGCGGGGCAATAAGGAATGAATGGGAGTGGGAAAAGAGAGAGAGAAAAATGAGGCGGGCAATAAGGAATATATGTCAGTGGGAAAAAAGAGAGAGAAGAAATGCGCGGGGCAATAAAGAATGAGGCTGAAGAAGTGGAAGAGAGAGAGAAGAAATGAGCAGTTGTAATGAGAAATGAAGGTGAGACTGTGGAATAGTGACAGGGAAGAAACGAGCGGCGCAATAAGGAATGAATGCGAGTGGGAAAAGGGAGAGAGAGCAGAAATGAGCGGGGCAATAAGGAATGAATGCGAGTGGGAAAAGGGAGAGAGAGAAGAAATGAGCGGGGCAATAAGGAATGAATGGGAGTGGGAAAAGGGAGAGAGAGAAGAAATGAGCGCGGCAATAAGGAATTAATGCGAGTGGGAAAAGGGAGACAGAAGAAATGAGCGGGGCAATAAGAAATAAATGTAAGAGGGAAAAGAGAGAGAGAAGAAATGAGCGGGGCAATAACGAATTAATGTGAGTGGGAAAAGTGAGACACAGGAAATGAGCGGGGCAATAAGAAACGAATGTGAGTGGGAAAAGAGAGAGAGAAGAAATGATTGGAGCAATAAGGAATGAATGTGAGTGGGAAAAGAGAGAGAGAAGAAATGAGCTGTGCCATAATGAACGAATGTGAGTGTGAAAAGAAAGAAAGACGAAATGAGCGGGGTAATAAGGAATTAATGTGAGTGGGGCTAGAGATAGAGAAGAAATGAGTGAGACAATAAGAACGAATGTGAGTGGGAAAAGAGAGATAGAAGAAATGAGCGGGGCAATAAGGAATGAATGTGAGTGGGAAAAAAGAGAGAGAAAAATGAGCCGGGCAATAATCAATGAAGCTGGGGTGGTAGAAGAGAGAGAGAAGAAATGAGCAGTTGTAATGAGGAATGAAGGTGAGAAGGTGGAATAGTGACAGAGAGAAAAGAGGTGAGTGGGGCAATAAGGAACGAATGTGAGTGGGAAAAGAGAGAGAGAAGAAATAAGCGGGGCAACAAGGAATGAATGTGAGTGGGAGAGGAGAGACAGAAGAAATGAGTGGGGCAATAAGGAATGAATGTGACTGGGAAAAGAGAGAGAGAAGAAATGAGCGGGGCAATAAGGAATTAATGTGAGTGGGAAAAGAGAGAGAGAAGAAATGAACGGGGTGGGAAAAGAGAGAGAGAAGAAATGAATGGGGTAATAAGGAATGAATGTGAGTGGGAGTGGAGAGAGAGAAGAAATGAGTGGGGCAATAAGGAATGAATGTGACTGGGAAAAGAGAGAGAGAAGAAATGAGCGGGACAATAATGAATGAATGCGAGTTGGAAAAGAGGGAGAGAAGAAATGCGCGGGGCAATAAGGAATTAATGTGTCTGGGAAAAGAGAAAGAGAAGAAATGAGCAGTTGTAATAAGGAATGAAGGTGAGAAGGTGGGATAGTTACGAAGAAAGAAGAGATGAGCGGGGCAATAAGAAACGAATGTGTTATACTCGAACATACCTATTCTATTGTAAATAGACTCCCCCACATATAATTAGTAGTAGTAATAGCAGTTGCCAGGGAGCTCAGTGAGTTGGTCAGTCAGTCGATGTCGGACATTAAAGTATGACCCAACGCAACTAGTTTGCTGCGTAATTCACTATTATTTCACGTTCCTAACGTTTTGTACGTCGAACCCTTTTAGGACCGACTTAGTGAAAATACAAGCCTCCACTGTGAAAACTACTTTACAATACATTGGCGACGAGACGAGGGATTCGTTCTCATACGAAAAAAAAATAATTTTCGTTCACTCTATAACAACTTTGGCGACCAGGATTCGAAATTCATACGGAAAAAATTTAAAGAAAAAGATTCGTTTCGCCATATACAACACTTGGCGACGAACGTATTTTGGATTCATGCGAAAAAAAAAACTTTTCTTTCACTCTACAACACTTGACGACGTGGATTCGTAACACATACAAAAGACGGCAACGTGCCTGACCTATTATGAAAGTGGAACAAATCTCTTGACATCCATTTTGTTGCAAAGTCGTATATCGTATTGTATCATATGAGTGAAAGCCTTATAGCACAGCCTTATAAAATCTGGTGATCAGTGAAATCCTTATAGCACAGCCTTCTAAAATCTGGTGATCAGTGAATACCTTATAGCATACCCTTATAAAATCTGGTGATCAGTGAAAGCCTTATTGCACAGCCTTACATAATCTGATGATTAGTGAAAGCCTTATTGCACAGCCTTACAAAATCTGGTGATCAGTGAAAGACTTATAGCACAGCCTTATAAAATCTGGTGATTATTGAAAGCCTTATAGCATGGCCTTATAAAATCTGATGAACAATGAAAGCCTTATAGCATGGCCTTATAAAATCTGGTGAACAATGAAAGCCTTATAGCATAGCCCTATAAAATCTGGTGATCAGTGAAAGCCTTATAGCACAGCCTTATAAATCCTTTTGATCAATGAAAGCCTTATAGTATAGCCTTATAAAATTTCGTGATCAGTGAAAACCTTATAGCACAGCCTTATAAAATTTATAATTTACTGAAGCTTTACAAATTGTATGTGTACAAGATGCATGGCGCAAACACATTATTACTAAATTATTGTGCCATCAAATAAGACCTTCATTTACTTCAAAGTGAAATTATACTGAGCAATTTAGCTCTAAGATGTCATATTATATTATAATATTGTATTATGTTATACAGTTCTGTAGTTTTAATGTGATTTTCAATAAACAATGCAAATTTTAAAATATTTTGTCTTATAATTTGTGTACAACTGTATTATGGTGTTATATACACTTTTATCTATTATTTTGTGTTTATTAATTATGATCTAACAAATATTTTAACAAATAATCTAACAAATCTTATTCAATGAGTTGCGTTTTTTTGTAATCTTTTACAACTTTAACAGTTTTTACTTATCTAATACAGTAAAATATTGCATATTTTGCTTGTAGGTTGTTAGGGGAGACAACTCTCCCCTAACGAATCATTGACTCTTCAAGCAAAAAGGGTAGTATCAAATAACAACATGGCTCTCCAATTAATTTCCAAGATGACTTGGATATTAGCGTAATATTTGACGCTGTTTCAAACTGGAAACGAATTGGTTAGTTGTTCTCTGAAACAATATATTTTATGTTGCTTTTATCGTCCCCCTTGAAAGTTGCGAACCCCGAATTTCTTTGCGTCGCTTTTCTTTTTTTGTTTTTTAACGAATTTCTTGTGGATTAGAATTTCAGCTTTTTTTTTTAAATTTACGTTCCAAAAATGTTCTTTATGTCCAATATGGCGGCAAACAATGCACTTATGATTCTTAAACAAGTAAAAACGTGCGTAATGTCAGTCACCACAAAACCAATAAGTTGATGGAGGCTTCTTTTCTTTTGTTGCTTGGGCGTGTCGGAGTTACCTACTCTTTAGTTCCCTAATTCTTCACTAGGGTCTCTCTCCCCATACTATAAATATTGGGTGACTTCTTGCCTCGACCTCTTCTCGTCTTCTGGCCTCGTGCCGAATCCCACCTCGCGTGGAGGTGAGATAAATCTTTCTTTCTTCTTCATTTCAATGACATGACGTAAGCTCTTGGAAGATCAGCGTTTCCTATTTCTGGGAAAACGCTATGAACATTACAAACATTCACCAAATACGAACGTTCACACACACACACACACACACACAAACACAAACACAATATTAACTATGTGCTTTGTAATTGTTTTGTTTAATACATACATATATATATATATATATATATATATATATATATATATATATATATATATCGGTCTTGTTTGTTTGTCTTCTCTATCTTCAGTTGGACTTAATCCAAGTCCAACATTCTATTGTAGATGGACCTTTAGCTAGGAGGAAATATAAACGCACGTGTTTTCTTCTCATCTTCACCCCCACCCGGTCCCCTAGAGACGTTTCCTGCTTGGTGTTTGGTTTTTGCCATAAAATGTTGTCTTTTAATGCCTAAAAGATTGTTGCATTTAGTAGTTGTTAGAATTTGAATTGTAAAGTCTTTATCGTGTTCCAATTTGGAAAGTAGTCTTGTCCGAATATCACTGCTTCATTCAGACGTCTGTCCTGCGATAAAAATTAAACATTTAAACTGCTCCTCTGTGAGGGATTTTATTTTTTTATTTTTTTTAAATTCCCGAAACAAGTTATACGAAGAAAAGGCCAAAAAAGGGGGGTGTTAGGGGAGACAACTCTTCTCTAACGAATCATTGACTCTTCACGGAAAAAGGCTAGTATCACACAATAACATAGCTACTGGGCAATACACCACCTGTAGACAGTGAATTGTTATTCAACCCATTCCTGCTGTATCCTGGTCAGTGAGAATAAAAATGAATATTGTTGTGTTTTAAAATATTTAATTGTGTTTTGTTATATTTTGTTGTTCCTAATATTTTGGGTTACAACATAGGTGAATTGGAATTATGGTTTGAATATATTTTCCATTCAATGGAAAGATATTAATTTTATTTGAATTTATTCTTGAAATGATAAAATTTTGCAATCAGTTTGTTAGCAAAAACAAGAAATTAGGTATTTTTGTACATTTTTTTCAGACGATCTTTTAAACAAAATGCTCATAAATTGATAAAAGCTATGAATTTTATTCTTGGTGACACTACGTGTTGCATAAAACCCCAGCATTTGCACCGAGTTCAAATGTTGCTTTTCTAAAAGAAAAAGAAAAGATGGCCGCTTGGGAATACAAAGTGCTGAAAGATTGGATGTATGGCTGATGTAATGTATGATGTCTCGGAATTGTTAATCGGAGAGTCGAGTTCCAATTCCAGTTGGGTCCCTTATATTCACTTACGTGCAAATACCCTTAGGAAAGCTATGAATCCAGCTCTTCTCTCCCAGCTATGGGTTAATTAGTAGAATTTGTGTCACTAAATCATTATTATCTGAAAAAAAATCTTACAATGTAAAAATGTTTTCTGGTTTTAAATAACCTGGAAAGGATTGATAAGCTGTAATTAGTAAGACTTATCTCACTAAATCCTTATTATCTCAAAAAGATTATTCCAATCAAAAATAGTTTCTGGCTTTGAATAACCTGCAAAGGATTGATAAACTGCAAAAAACGAATCAATCAATTAACATGATGCGAGAAATGATCAGTTTTGTTCTCAGCGCCCTTTCATCTAGTTATTGGGTCGGAACAAATGTTCGAAGAACTTTTAATTAAATTTCAAAGACAATATTTATATATTTGGGCATAGATTTAGTCAACCACACATGTGCGACTTTGTTTGTAAGTATTAAAATAGCCAATCAATACATTTCAATGAATTTTCTTAAAGGGAAAGCTTTTATTCAAAGCACAATCAAATATATAAAGTTATTAATAAACCAAGTTTGAAAGCACTGTGTCATTATTATTATTATAAATAAATAAATAAAAATAAAATATAAAATAATAATGAAAATTATAAATAAAATAAAATAATATTTAAACTCATTTTTAAAATAAATAAAATAAAAAATAAAAATAATAAAATACTTCCCGTGTGCAATGAAAACTGTTCCTGCCAGAAGTATGACATCTCGCCAAAAGACGTTAAATTCAATCTCTTCACCATGAACCTTTTGTACGGGCAGCACGTGTTCGGCTTCTCTCTGTGATCCGGCTTGTACTAATACGGAGTAAATTCTTCCTTTTTTTACATGTACCATAAAACAATTGTAATCTAAAAAATACACCCACCAATATAGACAAAAAATTATAGAGAAATTGTATGAAATTAATATACAATTTACCACGCATTTCCTGTTATTTGTTTACGTTTTATTTCTTGTCAAGTATGTTTTTATCTCCGTGAACACGAGGCTAATTTCTGCTGCTGTGGTCTGGGTGAATTTTTTTTTTTTTTGTTATGCACGTCGGCAGTCACCAAAATGTTTTAGGAGAATCACGTATTTTCGGCAGGAGCAATTTTAGTTGCATTTTATTTTTAATTTTTATTTAATTTATTTTAAAAAAAGTTTAAATATTACTTTAAAAAACTTTAAATACTATTTTATTTATAATTTTCATTATTATTATTTTATATTTTATTTTTATTTATTTATAATAATAATAATAATAATAATAATAATAATAATAATAATAATAATAACATTTATACATCACAAAATTTAATAGTGGGGGTGGGTAAAACGTGAATAAATATATTACAATAAGTTTGTTTAGTAGGAAAAAGAAATTTTTTCTCAAAGAAAAGTCAAATATACAAAGTTTGAATTTTCACCCGAGTAATTCTTGTTTTTATTTTTATTTATTTATTTTGCTGAATAATGTTTATTTTTACACAAAATGCATTTCAGTGAATATCTTATGCCTTCTCTCTTTCCTGTCAAGTTTGATCTTAAGTGCAACATCAATCGTAATCATCTGCCTTCATTTTTGTTTTCTTTTTATTGTTCTCTCTCCTTACTAGTATTTTTTCTCATATTCTATAACTCTTGCGTCTTAGTGGTGTTATTTCCTTGCTTGGGTGAAATGATAAAAAAAAGACCATAAAGAATTCAAAACGATTGACCACCGTTGGAGATCCCTGTGTGGGGTGCCAAAATTTTTATTCAACAGTATAATGAAAATTTAGATACATCAATTTAGTGCACGCCATGGTTTCAATACTAGTTAGTAATGACGCCATTCTTTCCAATAAAAACGCCAGTTGCAAAACAAGTGAAGTGTGACCATACGTAACTAATGTCCATTAAAATCTATTTTTCTAATTTACTTACAGCTTCTGTAACAACTATCACGACGAGGACTTACCCGACAAGCAGCACAATTAAAAGACCCAGCTACTCTAAAACACCGAGTAAGTATGGTAGGTAAACTTTGTCATTCAAATCGGACACCATTATTAAATGTTGTCAAAATAGTTTCCGCTACAATTTGAAATTAGTAGATCTATAATCATTTAACAAAACTTTGATCAATGAACATTGTTGACTTGAGCGATTCTGTCATATTTTAAGAGATATTTTATTTTAATGCTATATCTGATCTGGTGCCCCCGCTGTTCATCTCGAAGTCCTCGACAAAATCCAGAGCAAAATAGGCAATGTGATAGGTCCTGATCTGGCATTTCGTCTACAGTCACTTTCTCACAGACGTGATATGGCTTCCCTCTGTCTTTTCTACAAATATTTTCATGGTAACTGCTCTGACGAGCTACTTTCATTAGTACACAAAATGCATAAATTTAAGCGTGCTACTAGGTTGGCATCTCGGTCCCACCCTTTCACTGTCGAGACAGTAAAATGTAAGCGATTCTTCTACTCCAACAGCTTCTTCTCTCGTACTTCCTGACAGTGTAACTCCCTTCCTCTTACTTGTTTCCCTGGTACTTATAATCTTCAAATATTCAAATGTAATGTCAATCGACATTTTCTGATGCATTGATCTTGATCCCCGTCCTTCTCTTTATCCTTTCCTAAAACAAACCTATTTACTCTTGATCTTACACTCTGTAACCCCTTGCAGGCTAGTGACACCCCCGCCTTGCATGGAATGAAATGCTTAAAAGAAATTGCCATCAAAAAAGTGTTAAAATAGTCCAGTCATTTTGAAAATGCATTATACAGATGAGGAAGTGCAGAAAAATTCTTGGTCTGACCACGTACCAAAATCTGTTCAATTGACCGAACATCTGAATTTTTGAAAATGTATTTATTTATTTATATTTTTATTATTTACGATCAAACACCGACCATCTTCAGGTGTCTGTAGAGCCGAGTAAACTCCAGAGAATAGTGAGTTAAGTTCGAAATTCCCAGAAGGTTACCCGAATCGACAGAAATCTGAAACGTTGTGATTGTAACTACAAACATATGGAAAAGATAATTCCTTATCCGAGAAATTGAAAATCTTTTTATAATAGCTTGTCGGGCCCAAAACCTTTAAGCAACACCTTATATATATATATATATATATATATATATATATATATATATATATATATATATATATATATATTGTGTATTTTGGCAGCAATCCCTCTTTTATACATGGTTCATTAAAGACGACAGACTATGATTAAGCTTTTTATTTAATTTTTCTTGTATTCGAACAAGTGTTTTTCTTTTCTGTACACAGTGTGTAGAAACTGTCCAAATGTTCTAGAATTCCGAGCGCTTTCGTTTATACTTTTAACCATTATCAAGGATGATTTTATTTTTGCTTTTTATCTGGGTGTGTGGGTTGTGTGTATGTTTCTAGACTTACAGAGATGTTTTATTTTCTGAACACAGTCAGCATATTGTGGCCGTATTCGTAGTTAATATTATTGAGTGTTGTCTTTTTTCTTTTTATTATTAAGGCTTCCATTATTTTTAATCTTTTTTACACGAGGATCATGTTATTATGCTTGTATTTTTCTACGAGTATATTTCGGATGGACTCTGGTAGGTTTGTGTGTTTAAATGTGTTCTAATGCACCATTAGAACACATTTAAACTCACACTCTGGCCGGATAGGTGTGACGCGTATGTCGTCTGGATAGGCATGTGTGACTAATGTAATTATTTATGAATTCGCTTTGATCAAGAACACACTTCTTTAACCCTAGAACACTAACCATCAATTAAAGTTACACCACTACTAACCCTGGGTATATCATACCCGATTTTGAAAATATCAAAAAAATAATATTAAATATAAATCTTTATTTGAAATATTTTACATGCAGGCACTTCAAACTTTGTACTTTGAGTTAACATTAATAGAAACTGAAAATATTATTTAGGTAACAAAATTGGGTACTGAAAATTGTAATTAAAAATAGGAAAATTTGCGCTGAGTACTATATAGCCATGGTTAGTGTTCTAGGGATAAGGGGCATATGAACTCGTAAATAATGTAGTTTTGATTTTGCAGGTGTGTTGTTATTTTCGAGAATGAGGTTAGCTGTTTTAAATCCTTTGTAGTCGATAAATAATTTAATTTTTTTTCGGGTCAACTGGGGTGGTGTATTTCTTTATGATATTTTACGAGTGAAGATTCATCTCGTTTATAATTTTCGTGCATTTCGCTTTTGTAGAAGATATTTATGTTATTGTTTTGTTGTCTGTGTATTCTGTATCGTTATTATTTACTTTGGAAAGGAATAGTCAAATCTGGTAGTCGATGAGGTAGTAAGGAAAACCAGTGTTAACTAATGTCTGTTTTGCATTGTTGAGTTCTTTAAGGAAAAGTAGACGAGAGGATGAATTCTCGCGTGCTCTCTTTAAGAAGAGCTATTTTGTATCTGAGTGGGCATTCACTCTTAAAATTAAGGTGGCAAGAGTTTTTACTATATTATTTATTTATTTTTTTTTTTTTGAGATGGTGAAACTTTTGTTACGTAATTTAACGAGAACAGCTAAAAGCGAGAGTTTATTTTCTTGGTTTCCTAATCTAAGGAAAAAAAAATAGAAATCACTTACACCCTGTTACTCCAATGGGTCTAAAACTGACCGTATGGGGGAAAGAAAGGAATCAAAAAGGGTTGTTTCAATTAATTTGCACAAGGGTGTATCTCTCATTTCAATTTTGCAGCTTTATTTGCAACTCATAAGTCTTCTTCTTTAATCTGCGTCAAAGTATAAAAAATAACTTGGGATGTAAACATGGTTTCTTGGTCCTGTTTAACAAAAGAAAAGGATAAAAAATAAGACGAAAGAAACACGCGCCAAAAACGAATGTCAGCATATATATCGGAAAACACTTAACAGGAAGACGTGAATTAAAACTTAAAATGCTTCGATTTGATATCAAAATTAAAAAAATAACTCCAGCCTTCTATTACTTCCATTCAAATTTCTTCCACTTTTTTTTTCTTTCTTTTTGAAGTCGTTTTGACGGAATCGACCACTTTACGTCAAACAACCCTTTCTGATCGAAATTCTTCCCCGGAGACAAGTCCATCGTCTGCATTCCATGTTCATAAGAAAAAATCATCGAGTAAGTATTTTAAAACTTTTATGTGATTAGATGCATATTTGATAAGATCGCCAATCTAGACCAGAAGATTCTTCCCTAGAAAATGAAACATTAGATTCTCCGGAATTTTGAGGGGTCAACCATTAGGTATCCAGACCAAAGGAATCTACCCAACAAAATGGGATACATAAGACTCTCTAGTACTTTGGGAGGTTAACGAATCACCCAATTCACACCAGGCAAATATTCCCTAGAAAAAGAGACACATAAAACTCTCCAGGGCTGTGCGGGGTCAGCGAATCACCCAATCCAGGCCAGACGAATATTCCATAGAAAAAGGGGTACATAAGACTCTCCAGTGCTTTACAGGGTTAACGAATCACCCAATCGAGTTCAGGCGAATATTCCCTAGAAAAAGAAACACATTACATTCTCCAGGCCTTTGCGGGGTCAACGAATCAGCCAATCCAGACCAGGCGAATATTCCCTACCAAAAGAGACACGTTAGATTCTTCAGTGCTTTGTGGTCTCAACGAATCACCCAAAACAGACTAGCCGAATATTCCCTAGAAAAAGGAGACACATAAGACTCTCTAGGGCTTAGCGGTGTAAACGAATCACCCAATCCAGACCAGGCGAATATTCCCTAGAAAAAGGGACACATAAGACTCTCCAGTGCTTTGCAGGGTCAACGAATCACCCAACCAAGTCCAAGCAAATATTCCCTAGAAAAACAGACACATTGGATTGTCCCGGGTTTTGCGTGGTTAGTGAATCACCCAACCCAGACCAGACGAATATTCCCTAGAAAAATAGACACATTACATTCTCCAGGGCTTCGCGGGGTCAACGAATCACCCAATACAGGCCAGGCAAATATTCCCTATCAAAAGAGACATTTGATTCTCTAGTGCTATGCGTGGTCAGTGAATCACCCAACCCAGACCAGACGAATATTCCCTAGAAATAGAGACACATTACATTCTCCAGGGCTTTGCGGGATAAACGAATCAACGAAGAGAAAAAGAGACACATTAGATTTTCCAGAGCTTTGCTGGGTGAACGAATCACCCAAACAAGTCCAGACCAATATTTCCTAGAAAAGGATACGCATTCTCCAGGGCTTTGCGGGGTCAACGAATCACCCAATTCAGACCAGGCAAATATTCCATAGAAAAAGAGGCACATAAGACTCTCCAGTGCTTTGCGGGGTCAACGAATCACGCAATCCTGACCAGGCGAATATTCCCTAAAAAAGGAGACACATCACATTCTTGAGGGCTTTGCGGGATCAACGAATCACCCAATCCAGACCAGGCAAATATTCCTAGCAAATGACAAATTAGATTTTCCAAGGCTTTGCGGGGTCAACGAATCATGCAATGCAGACGAGGCGAATATTCCTTAGCAAAAGAGACATAAGACTCTCGATGGATTTGCGGGGTCAAAGAATCACCCAACCCAGACCAGACGAATCTTCACTAGTAAAAGTGACACATTAGACTCTCCAGGGGCTTGCAGGGTCAACAAATCACCCAGTCCAGACCAGGCGAATATTCCCTAGAAAAACAAACATTAGATTCTCCAGGGCTTTTCTGGGTCAAAAAATCACCCAATCAAGACAAGTTGAATATTCCCTAGAAAATGAGACACATTACATTCTCCAAGGCTTTGCAGGGTCAACGAATCACCCAACCCAGATCAGGCGAATATTCCCTCGAAAAACAAATACATTAGATTCTCCAGGTTTTTTGTGGCGTCAACGAATCACCCAATCGAGACCAGGCGAATATTCCCTAGAAAAAGACACATTACATTCTCTAGGGCTTTGCGGGGTCAACGAATCACCCAATCCAGACAAGGCAAATATTCCCTAGAAAATGAAACACATTACTTTCTCCACTGCTTTGCGTCGTCAACGAATGTCCTAGTCCTGACCAGTCGAATATTACCTAATAAAAGAGCCACATAAGAATTGTGTTTGCGGGGTCTACAAATCACCCAGTCCAGACCAGGCGAATATTCCCTCGAAAAGAGACACATTATATTCTCCAGGGCTTTGCGAGAGTCAACGAATCACCCTATCCAGACCAGGCGAATATTCCCTAGTAAAAGATACACAACACATCTTCCAGGTCTTTCCAATGTCAACGAATCACCCATTCCAGACGAGGCGAATATTCCCAAGAAAATGAGACATATTCTCCAGGACTTTGCAGAGTCACCGAATCACCCAACCTAGTCCAGGCGAATATTCCATCGAAAAACAAACACATTAGATTCTCCAGGGCTTCCGAGGTCAACGAATCACCCAATCCAGACAAGGCGAATATTCCCTAGAAAATGAGACATTACTTTCTCCACTGCTTTGCGTCGTCAACGAATCTCATAGTCCTGACCAGTCGAATATTCCCTAGTAAAAGAGCCACATAAGAATCTCCATGTGTTTGCGGGGTCAACAAATCACCCGGTCCAGACCAGGCGAATATTCCCTCGAAAAGAGACACATTATATTCTCCAGGGCTTTGCGAGAGTCAACGAATCACCCTATCCAGACCAGGCGAATATTCCCTAGTAAAAGATACACGTCACATCCTCCAGGTCTTTCCGATGTCAACGAATCACCCAATCCAGACAAGGCGAATATTCCCTAGAAAATGAGACATATTCTCCAGGGCTTTGCAGAGTCACCGAATCACCCAACCTAGTCCAGGCGAATATTCCATCGAAAAACAAACACATTAGATTCTCCAGGGCTTTGCTGGGTCAACGAATCACCGAAACCAGACAAGGCAAATATCCGCTAGAAAAAGTGACATAGTACATTCTCCAGGGCTTTGCGGGGTCAACGAATCACCCAATCCAGACAAGGCGAATATTCCCTAGAAAATGAGACATTACTTTCTCCACTGCTTTGCTTCGTCAACGAATCTCCTAGTCCTGACCAGTATTCGACTAGTCAGGACTAGGAGATTCCCTAGTAAAAGAGCCACATAAGAATCTCCATGTGTTTGCGGGGTCAACAAATCACCCAGTCCAGACCAGGCGAATATTCCCTCGAAAAGAGACACATTATATTCTCCAGGGCTTTGCGAGAGACAACGAATCACCCAATCCAGACAAGGCGAATATTCCCTAGAAAATGAGACACATTACATTCTGAAGGGCTTTGCGGGGTCAACGAATCACCCAATCCAGACAAGGCGAACATTCCCTAGTAAAAGTGACACTTTAGATTCTACAGGTTTTTGTGGCGTCAACGAATCACCCAATCTGGACCAGGCAAATATTCCATAGATATAGAGGCACATTAGTTTCTCCAGTGCTTTGCGTCGTCAACGAATCTCCTAATCCTGACCAGGCGAATATTCCCTAGAAAAAGAGACACATAAGAATCTTCATGGGTTTGCAGGGTCAACAAATCACCCAGTCCAGACCAGGCGAATATTCCCTAGAAAAGAGACACATTGGATTTTCCAGGGCTTTGCGGGGTCAACGAATCATCCAATCCAGACCAGGCGAATATTCCCTACCAAAAGAGACACATAAGACACTCCATGGATTTCCGGGGTCAAGGAATCACCCAATCCAGACCAAATGAATATTCCCTAGTAAAAGTGACATATGAGATTCTCCAAGTCTTTGCGGCGTCAACGAATCACCCAATCCAGACCAAGCGAATATTCCCTAGCAAAAGAGACACATCACATCCTCCAGGTCTTTCCGAGGTCAACGAGATCCATGGATTTGCGTGGTCAACGAATCACCCAACCCAGACCAGTTGAATATTCTCTCGAAAAACAAACACAATAGATTCTCCAGAGCTTTGCGGGATCAACGAATCGCCCAATCCAGACCAGGCAAATATGCCCTAGAAAAAGATACATTAGATTCTCCAGAGCTTTGAGATGTCAACGAATAACCGAATACACATCACTTGAAAATGGGGCACATGAGATTCTTTAGGACTTTACCTTGCTGATAACTCACCCAATCAAGTCCAGAAGAATCTGCCCTTGATTATTTGGCACATAAGATTCTCCGAGGTTTTGAGATGTCGATAAATCACCCAATTCAGTCCAGAAGAGTCAGCCCTAGAAAATGAATCTCATTAGATTCTCCGTGTCTTTGACGTATCAACGAATCACCCTGTCCATGTGGGAAAAATCTGCTCTAGAAAATGATTCACATAAAATTCCTTTGGTTTATGATTTGGCAAATCATCACCCAAATCAGAGCAGAAAACTTTGCTCTAAAAAATGAGGCTCATGAATTTCTCCGGTGCTTTGCTTATCAACGAGTCACCCAGTCCAGGCCAGAAGAATCTGCACTACAAAATTAGGCACATCAAATTTTATGGTGCCGATAAATTATACAATTCGGTCCGGAAGAATCTGCTCTAGAAAATGAGGCATAAGATTCAGCGGGCTTTTAGGTATCGCCCAATCAACTAATCCAGGCCAGAAGAATCTGCCCTAGAAAATCAGGCACATAAGATTCACCGGGGCTTTGAGGTGACGACAAATCTCATATTTAAGAACAGAAGAATATGTCCTAGAAAATGAAGCACATAAGATTCTCCGAGTCTTTGACACATCAAGGAATCACCCAATCCAGTTCAAAGAAATATACCCTAGAAAATAAGTCACATAAGATTCTTCGGGGCTTTGAAGTGTCAACGAATGGATGTTCAGAGCAGAAGAATCTGCCATACAAAATAAGACACAGAAAATTCTCCTGGACTTTGAGGTATCAACGAATGAATGTTCCAAACCAGAAGAAGCTGCTCTAGAAAATTAGACACATAAAATTCTCCGTAGTTTTGAGGTGTCGAAGAATTATGTCAGGGACCGGATCAGGCGGAATTAATAAAGAAGAAATGGACATACCTGTTAGGGCATTTCGATGTTCCAGGCGTATTTATGGACTAAAGCGAAAACAATCGATAAGTAAATTGGCTTTTCTAGAAGGCTGAGGAATTTGTGGAAATCGAATTTCACAGTAGTGGCAGTCGTAATCGAAGCACTGAGAATGGTCATGCAGAATCTGTCTAATAGACTCGAGGAGGTAGAAATTCGTGGAAGATTTAAGAAGTGATTATCAACGTCTGTAATAACCCCAGTGCTATGAACTCTCAAGTGACTAAGAAGTGTTCAGAGTAGCTATGGAATACTATAATAGTAACAGGACAATATGATAAACCATATGAACCTTAAGTGAAACATGTCGCCATATCTTGAACAGACACTCTTCTAGATTTTTTACATTAATATCAAAATCGCTACACAATTGCAATTGTGTTTCAATGCGTTTTTTTTTTTTGGGGGGGGCGGTTATTTCTGGTATTCTGAAGTGGTCACCCATCTAGGTACTGGCCGGATTCGACGTTGCTTACCTTCGGTGATTGTACGAAAACCGGTAATTTTAAGTATTATGGTCGTAAGCCGATATCATAGCGAAGTTGTCAAAAATATCTAAGGACTTATGGGTTTAGCATCTTTTCGAATTTGTATTGAGACTGCAATAAGCGTAGTCACATTAAATAAATTATTCCTTTTTATCCTGTTATTTTTATTTCTATCCTTTTAGGTTTATTGATGCGTGTCAAGGGTGTCCATTAAAGTTACTTTAAATTTTAAAAATTGACTACAAAAGCAAATGAACAAAGGTGTGGAAATTGTTACAAAATGAAGAGTAGATAATGAAGTTTTTTTAACTAATTTAATCCACCTCACTATGGGCACCATTAGTTACACAAAGCACATCAAGATGGTACTCAATTTCTTGCCATGTTCGCTGTGGCATAGCCTCATCAATGGTGGCAATGGCATCAGTGATCTTTTGCTTTAGATCAGTGATGCCTCGTATCTTTATTCAATACATGATATCTTTAACAGAACCCCATAGAAAGAAGTCCAGGTAGTGATATCTGGTGAATGAGGTGGCCAGGGAATTGGGCCTTTCTTCCCAATCCACTGGTCTGGAAATGTTTGATTTAGGAACCCACGAACCTGCAGTATCCGAAGTGGTAGTGCACCAGATGGTTGGTCTAGTTGTGGTGCCGCATCAGTTACCTTTGTAATATTTAAAAAAAAAAAAAAAAAGCGACGTTATGGACACCCTTTTTTTTGAAGGTCGTAGCAATTTTTGAATCTTGCCAGTTCTTTCTCTACTTTGTGTAACAAACATACACATTTATCATTATTATTATTATTATTATTATTGTAGATATTGATTTATAAAATTAAATTATTTTTAATACAGTGACTGGAATTATCATTGGAATTTCATGTGGCTTTCTCGGAATGTTGCTCAGTGCTCTGGGGTTATGGATATACTGCAGTCGGTAAGTTTCTACAGTCGACATTACACATCTTTTTACTAAAATTTTCACCCAATAAAAGGCCCACTCAAAGCACATTGTTACTGAATGAGTTTTGTATGATTATAAGAGGAAGAAACGATCCCATCGTGCAAAAGTGACTGAAAACCATCCGATGGGTTGACTTTTGGGGGATTCACTCACATGATAGCATTAGAAATTAGCCTTATGTTCACGGAGATACAAGCATTCTTGACAGGAGACAAGACGTACAAAAATCACAGGAAAAGCATGGTAAATTGTATGTTAATTTCATACAATTTATTTATATTTTTGTATGTATTTTTAGTTACAATTGTTTTATGGTACATGTAATAAAAAGGAGAAATTTACTTCGTAATATTACAAACCATATCACAGAGAGAAGTCGGACATGTGTTGCTTGTAGCAAGGTTAGTGGAAAAGAGATTGAATTTAATGTCTTTTGGTGAGATGTCCGTACTTCTGGCAGGAACAGTTTTTCTTGCATGCTGGGAGTATTTTTATTTTTTTAAATTTTTATTTAATTTACTTTATACAATGTTTTTATGTTAATATTTTATTTTATTTACAATTTTCATTATTATTGTTATTTTATTTTTTATTTATAATAATCATAATAATAATAATAATAATAATATCCCTACAGACCTAATCTTGTGAGTAATATTGAGTAGACGGAAGTGTTCGTCGATGATTGTGCTAGCTCGTAGTCAAAAGTCATCGTGACCGAGGGTTTGAGCGTACTGACCTTGTTCAAACAGTTGATCACGCCAGATGGTTGAATCTCTCCCGGAAAATGTAACTAAGTCTCGCTCAGCATAGTATAAACTACGAGTAGGTTCAGAGGGTGTTGAACAAATCTGCCTGAGCAGGCGTCTGGAACAGAGATTGCATAATCAACCGAGTAGTCAGACATACTCGGATACAAGCGACCAGTCATTATAAGAGTAAGACGTTTACACTTCTCCCCAGTCTTTTAAACAGGAGTAGATGTTTATCCTTTGTTTCCTGTTTAGGATTCGGTTTTCGGTTCCTTCTAAAGTCTACTTCAACTCTATGATTCCCACGTCTAAACTCTAGAATTTTTCTCCTTAATCGGAGTAGATAGGTTCGCCTACTGTCCGGTTCACACTCCTCTCCGATCTTTTGAACAGGAGTAGAGTTTTATCCCGTGTTTTCTGTTTACGATTAGATTTCCAGTTCTTTATAAAGTCTTCCCATTCTCTTTCTGTTGTATCTCGTGTTTTCGAGATAACAGAAGGAAATAAATAAGGAAGAAAAACTCGTAGATAAGTAATAAAAATAGAAGGTTTACTAAACGAAGGTACAATTAGTAATTGACCTAATGCTAACTTTGTATTTACTCGAGACCTCCACACAAGACGGGATGTGGCACAATGCCGGATTTTTATGTGGGGCGCTACGAGCCCGTAGGCTTGAATAAAAATTGCCCGTAGACCCCGTATACACGTGGTCGGGTTTGACTACCTCGCCAGATGAGATTTTGCCCTTCGGCATAGCCTCGTTTAGGTTCCTCTCTGTCCGGAGGCAGAGAATCGGACAAGCAATAAGTCCTTAGAGCGTGGCTAAGACCTAATGTTAACTCGAGATTTATTACGTATATATACTGCAATTGTGGCACAAGGCTGAAATGAGGGAATGGGTTGAGGCTGATCGACGCTATCTTATACCTTAGCTAATCCGATTCCCGGCCCATTCGTTTGTTACAGTTTACACAACCACCACAAAACCCCGTCCATCCTCATTCACTCCTACATATACCACAATGCAGCATACACAGAGGCAAACCTATAAAAACACCCCATGACATAAAATTTCTTGATTATATATAAAAATTTATCGATGATAATCAATGAGTGGGGTTGGGATATAAATAGAACAAAACACACAAACTAAAAATAATTGATGTTAGTAGAACCCGTTGTACCTCAAAAGAAATGAAAAAGACCGGCATATTCTGTCTTTAGACAAAATTAGTTGGCTCTCTAGCTAAGGGAGAGGGAAGGATAAAATAAAGACATGAAAAAAAATTAAACTAACCCAGCCAAGATGAAAAAAGCGGTCAAAAAAAAAACTGGGGAGATTGGGAAAATCGGCTTGAATTATAATCAAAGAAGAAGCCAGGAACAACACTTACTGACATTAACTTGGTACACAAGAAGAATCTATCCTAACCAGGACAGGGCTCCACAGGAAACCACCCCGGTGAGACTTAAAAATAAAAAAACAAGGTTAGCCCCTTCACGCGAACCAGGCTCGCCGTAATCACCCCCCTTTCACTAAAATCTGTCGATACCAAACGCTTTCTATCAGTTCTGCTCTTCATTTTGAGCTGATGCCCAAAGAATCTGAGCGGATCCTAATGAGAATAGCGTTCACATCGCAAGATTTTCTCCTTCCGAGTTGTCCAAATCACCATTCGAGCCATGGCTAGCAGCGATAGAAACACCATCCGTTTCACCCCAGAATACTGCGGCAACACATTGTCACAGGCGTATACGCGATCAATGAGCACGCGCTCTTCGGGAGCGAGACGAGCCGTCAACTCACCAAAACCGAATGCCAACTTTTTCAATTTTGCTTATTTATATAAATGGGCGATTCCATTCATTCATGTCTTATATGACACTGTCACTCCCAGTAAACTCCCCTGTGCCTTAATGGCATTATCACCTCGAGTGGGGTGAATTGATTAAAAAAAGTAATTATGAGGATAATATAGATTAGATATTTGTTGATCATAGACTTGAAGGGGTTAAGATTATAGTGATCGGGAAAGCATTCTCTTGGTAGTTCATTCTTCAAAGTAAAAGTACTCAAAAAAAGAAACTGTGTAGTGAAATTCCGTCTTACCAATGGTGAGAAGTGAATGAGGATGATTCCACCCTGTGTACGGGAAATGGCGACTCGTGGCTATAAAGGTCTGAACTGGTAGGACTAAGAAATGCATGAATTTTCTCCATGAAATGGGTTTGCAACGTTTCCTCAGTGAGAAATCAAATGTAGGGTTGAAAACTAATTCATTGTCCATAAACATTTTTGAACGATGTCAAGACTGGAAAACGACAACCGGACATCATCAGCCCAGCACTGCGCCATTTTTGGTCTGATCTTGTAAAAACAAAACATCGCAAAGATAGTCAGGTAATTTCTGGAAGGTTTTTTATTTCACGAACCTTCTTGCTTCAATTACTTACATAACCATTAGTAGTTTTGTCAAATTGACGTAATATCGGGGAACAAGCAGAAGTAGCATGACCTAAGTGGGATTTTTAGATACGAGATTACTTTTTGATAATGTGACGGACATCTGCATCTGTTCCAGAAAGTTGACGTAGTGGTAGCATCTGTTAGGGTCCTGGCTATGGGCAAATCGTGACCCCCCCAAACAAAACACTATGGAAGTATAAAAATACAGTTTTATAGTAAAAATACTAGCAATACATTTTTATGTAAAAAAAAATCGCAACAATACTTATTTATAATAGAATTAGCAACAATACTTATTTATAGTAGAATTAGCAACAATACTTATAGTAGAATTAGCAACAATGCTTATTTTATTGCAAAATTAGCAACAATACCCATTTTCTAGAAAAATTAGCAACAATGCTTATTTTATAGTAAAATTAGTAACAATACTTATTTATAGTAAAATTAGCAACAATACCTTTTTAAAGCAACATGACCAGCAATACATTTTATCTATAATTGAATGATTACAAACAATTGCGTTCAAAATACAGCGTGGTCCGAAAGTCACTCTATACACCCAAAAGCAATGAGAACAATAGAAAAACAAATAATACTTCCAAATGTTATTTGACTGGAGAGGTCGATCCCAGTGTGTGGTACCGTTGGAAAGTGTCTGAAAACCCAAGCCTTGTGAATGGAAGCAGCCATATACACGTCGGATATGTCAACCGCTGGACCCCAACAAATCCACGGTAATCGCTGCCATTTTCCTCCATTATACGTCTTTAGTAATATTCTTTTTTGGTTCTTAATTAGATTTTAATTAATTTTCCTAGACTTGTTTTCCACTCTGCAATCTCTTTCCCTACAGTCGCAATGTTGCAAGCTTGACGCTACTCTATCATTATTTCCATAGCAAATGTTCAGAAGTTCATTCTTTAGGATACGCCATACCAAATCGACGTGGTCGAATCACCCTCGTTTCTTCCGTATTCCAAATATAAGAAGAAAGTTCCACTCAAACAGCTTTTGTCCAAGAACTGCCACTTTGAAGGACAGACTCCTGCGTGAGTGCTCCCCTTAACCCTACAATCCTAACGTGTTCACGCCAAGGGTCAATCGATCATAATCTTTACTTTCTATAATTTTCTCTTCCGTTCATATCACCCACCTCATTCATCATCATAATTTTGGCTTTAACCCTTCAACCTTAAGTAGCTCTCGAGCTTTGGGCGGAATTTAGTATAAAAATGACCCTTAATTGTCAATGATGAGCGAAGACTTGCAGAAAAATTATCTGATTTTGTCAGCAGAACGTGTGCCATTCTTTAGTTGAGCAATACAAGTATCCCCGTCTTCGAGTCAGAAGAATATAAAGTTGAGATGATCTATCTCAGTGTTTTTATTTGCTGGTGCCAAGACTTTTATCTATTCATCTCCGTATCACGCCTTTTTAGGGCTTACAGCCATATCACGTTGAAACACCAGTTCGTGTACGATCACGGAAGTTAAACAACGTTGAGCCTGATCAGTACCTAGATGAGTAACCACCTAGGAATACCACATGTGGCTGCTGGAATGGATAACAGCTAGGAAATGTTAATCTAGGAGCTGAGTCCCAATTCCAAAATGTATGAGTCCACTTTTTCTCCGCCTAGCTATGGGTTAATTAATAAGACTTGTATCAATAAAACTTTATTATACCCCACAAAAATTCTTCCAATCTAAAAATATTTCCGGTCTTTAAATAACCCGCAAAAAGTTGATAAGTCGTAAAATAACAAATTAATTAATAAATCCACTAAAGTTTCACACTTTCTTAATGGCGAGACTTTTAAAAATTCAGGAGAGATTGACTCATTATTAGCGTTAACAGAATTCTTTTCGTCCGAAATCCCAGGTTATTTCAATAAATACTAAAAGAATTAGTTTCATGGGGGGAGGGGGGTGCGTAACTGTTATCTTTGCATAAAATAGAACCAACGAGTCGAGTTCTAACCTCGTCTGTTGTATTCACTTACTCATAAATGCCTTTGGGAAAGGCATGAATCGTTCCTATCCCTGGGGATTAAACAGTATGGTAAACTGGGCTCTCTAATCTTGAGTCTAAATTTAAAATGGTAGAAAGTTAAAGAATAATCTTTCAACTACCTTTCCAAGGAAATCATGGCAATTTTTCTGATAATAAAGAAAAAGAATCTGTGGATGACCATGATCATATCGGTCCCGAAACGTCATGCACTTAATAAATATAGAATTACAATCTTCATACAGAAATACAAATACAGGTATACATTCATCCTACGTCGTTAATTGCTTCCAGAGGTCTTAAGTCGAAAAACAACTTGTCGAAATAACCACATTATAAACCGCAAATAAGCACTTCCCATTGCTGATTACAGTATTTATGGTGTGTACATACAGTGTTCTGAATAAAATAATTAATTTCTACCTTATCTTCCAGAGATATAGTCTTACGCTTAGCATTAGCACTTGCACTGGGACTTTTCTTCGGAGCCAAGGTCAAACATGTGTTCTAAATTATAATGTAAACAAGTCTGAATGCAAAATCGGTGTTGGAACGAAAAGCAACGCACGAGTGCCGCCTGTCGACAGGAAATTGAAATAAGAACATCTGCTGAACATACTTTATTATGTTAATTTTTTTTTGTTTTTGATGATTTTATCATATATATATATATAAATATATATATATATATAGCATACATAATATTTTTAAAAATTTATTAAAATTTGATTTTATATGTATTTATTGATATTTTAGTGTTTTGACATTTCTAATATTTTTAACGACCGACGTAAACTTGAGTAAAACATTTTTTATTCATTTCTGGATTGAATGGATAGCAGCTCGAAATGAGATTTTATTGAATAAATTTACTCTTTAGTATTTTAAGATATTTTTTGCGTAATTTTGGTAAATATATCTGTTCAGATGAGATGTCAGTGTTATTTTCATTTTGGGGTAATTTAGACGACAATTTATCCATCGCACCCTGTATAATAAAGTACAGTAAGAGATCACATCACTCCTTACATCTGGCCACCTAACTGCCCAGACTGCACTTCACTTGATCATTATGTGTGGGGCGTAGTTGAGCGAGAGACCAACAAAACTCTTTGTAATAACCAAAGATGAACTGAAGGCAAGGATTATGGCAGCATTCACCGACTTAAACAAGGAGACTGTCCAGAAGAGTTGCAGGAGAATCCAAAATCGTCTGAAGACCGTGGTTGAAGCTAATTGCTATTTTATTGAAAAAATTTACTGTTTAGTATTTCAAGATATGTTTTGTGTAATTTTGGTAAATATATCAGTTATCTGTTAAAATGAGTTATTGAAGTGTTATTTTCATTTTTGTGTGATTTTGACCATAATTTATCCATTCGTGTATAATTTCGATGACAATTTATCCATCGCACTCTGTATATCTGTTAACATGAGATGTCAGTGTCATTTTCATTTGTGCATAATTTAGATGACAATTTATCCATCGCACCCCGTATATCTGTTAACATGAGATGTCAGTGTCATTTTCATTTGTGCATAATTTAGATGACAATTTATCCATCGCACCCCGTATATCTGCTTCATGTCATTTATTTATTTTTTTCTCTTCCAGAAAGAACCAAACAGCCTCAAAGCCAACTTCTCAGGCACTGCCTCCGCCGTCTCACTTTTTAGGGAACATCCTTTCCTACTCCAAAACACGCAAATCATTTTGCAAAGGCTACAACAATTTCAGTAATCTCATGCCTTCGACCAATCAGGTGCTAACCCGACGCGATGGTCAGCATGTTCAAATTCTCCGTTCACCTTCTGACGCCAGTGACCATAGCAACCAATCCCCCAGGTCAAATCCAGCGTCAACTTCTGCCACTGTCTCCACCACCATCTCTTCATTGCCTCCGCATGTTCCTACTTCTTCTGATCGAACCCGTCCCCAGGGGATCACCATTTTAAACAATTTCACATGTATTTAGTCTTTCATTATGCATCAAATGTGTATGTAAACATGTATAACTTTGTGTTTCTTTGTATTAAAAGATATCTTAACGAAAAAAAAGACATCCAAAATGACCAGAAAATATACAATATATATATATATATATATATATATGTCACAGACTATGAAATGGACTAAGTTCAACAACTATTTTAATATATTTAATTGTTACGCGTTATTTGTATATACACAAATATTTAAGTAAATGCTCTGTTTTATAATAAACAGTATTAACAACATTTACTTACCTGAACGCCCATGAAATTTCATAGAAAATATGCATCCTCCAACATTTCGAGGAAAATCATGGGAAGTTTGTAGTTTAAAAACAGTAAAATCGACTTTGCCAACCAGATGGCTCCTTCGTAGCTAAACTGGTATAGCATGTCAGGCTATATGACGGTTCTGTGTTGGATACAAGTTCGATTCCTGTTGGAGGATGCATATTTTCTATGAAATTTCTCGGACGTTCGGGTCGGCAAATATTGTTAATACTGTTTATTATAAACAGTACATTTACTTAAATATTTGTGTGTGTGTATATATATATATATATATAATAACATATAACATTAAAATATCTACGTGTGTAAGTAAACTCTTGCAAGTCCTAAATGTACTAGATTTTATCCAAGCTATCAAAAATGGCTGTATATATATTAATATTATTAGTTTTCCACATGGGAAATTTTAAGCATATTTTTAAATTATAATATTAATATGTAGTAATTATACCGCGGGGGATCAGTTTATTACTTAATAACAATAGAAAACTGATCCCCTACTTTATAACCAGTAGAATCTTATATTAATACGAGTTGACACAGCCCGTCAAAAATGGTGAGAAGGAATTGTTAATTCTTGGGTGATCTGTTTATTACTTAATAACAATAGAAAACCGACCCCCAACTTTATGCCCAATAAAACCTGATATTAATAGTAGTTTACCCAGACCATCAGAAACGACAATATATTTTCTTATGGCCTATTTCACATGTGTGGCTTCAAATTTTAATATCCGGGTGATCAGTTTATTACTTGATAACCAAAGAAAACCGATCCCTCACTTTATGTCCAGTAGAATTACCAGCTTACATGTTTTTAAAGTCCTTATGATTATCAGGTTTTTATATGAGTGTTTAACCCTTTGAGCCCTGACCACCGCTTTACCGGTGGTAGAGAAAAATGACGTAATGCCCAGCCACCGGTTGAACGGTGGTAGAGAAAAATGACTTAATGCCCAACCACCGGTTGAATAGTAGTAGAGAAAAATGACTTAATGCCCAGCCACTAGTTGAACGGTGGATAAACACTTGCAACTATTTTTATATCTACCATGAAACATTACATACCAATTATTTGCGAATTTTGACGAAGCTAAGGCAGTTTTAAAATTGTTCAGGAACGCGGCGTTAAATATATTTTCCAGCTATATTATGCAGTTATTATTGGGGTATCAAGGCACCCGTTTGTTGCTTAATATCAGTAGAAAACCAGTCCCCCACTTTATGCCCAGTAAAAGTTTTATTAAAACTAAGTTACCTCGGCCGTGGTAATAGTTTAAGTCCTTGCCATTATTCATAAACTTAAGGAATCGGCACATATGCGAAACCAGAAAAATCTTCTCTGCTGACCAAGCATAGAAATGAATACAATATGGGAACCAGTAATAAGGAGTGCTAGAGAAAAGTGATAATAACAACAAAAATTGCAATATGAGCTCTGGTAAAAACATGGAATGATAACAGCAAAAATTGCAGTATGAGCACTGGTTGCTGAAGACATTAGGTTTATAATATCCAGAAATTCATACACAAATGTCATCAAGGACACATGGCACAGTGGATAGAGGCGTTAGTTAGATCCAGTGACATGGTAATTTTGCACTTTTTATATAAATACTTGTATGGTAAACGTTCTGAGGAGCTTTGCGCTTTGGTAACTCGATTTCATGAATTTACGCATAGCATTAAATTGACAGTCCGGTTCCATGATTTTACCGTTACAAAATTACTAGATCTAACCATAAATGCTATTCTGAGACTTTCACTTCTCTCACCGGTGGAACTCTCTTCTGTTTTTTTTGTTTTTTTTTTCCTGTCAAATATGGTCTTCAAAAATTTAAATGATCCTATTTTTTAATCATGTTCTTGTATTACATTCTGTCCCTAATAATGTTTTCTGAGTTTCATTACACTCAGTAACTCCTTTTGTATCTTAGTGGCTTTATCGCCTTGCTTGGAGTGAAATGGTTAAATCACACACGCACACACACACGCAAATAGAGTTGAAATTAGTTAAAAACACTGGTCAAAACACAATTTTTGGTGCCAAGAAACAAAACACAATTTTTAGCTAATTTGTTGCTGATTCCGAAAATGATCTTAGTTTTTCATGGTTAGTTACCATTCTTGCTGTACTGAAATTGCTTATTTTTGGAAAAAAAAGATCAATTTACGATCTTACCTGATCGCAAAATTTAATTAATAAAGGTCGTAGAACCCCATCAATTTTCAGGTAGGCCGAGCAATTTATGTCAGCCAACCTGAAATAAAATATTTTTATAAAAAAAAGTGGTTTGAGTCAAAAATTTTAAAATAGAAGTATGGAATTTTTCCAGTTTATTGACAAAATTCAAATTAACCGATAAACTTTATCAGTGAATACACTTTAGTCAACCTGATAATTAAGGTGATATAAAAAAAAAAGAAACCCTAAAATCTTCTGCTTGATATTCATAAATTTATCCCATCACTTTTATCCCTTCACTACGGAAGGAAACCAAGCACATTGAGAGCATTTTGTTTTCACAGTTGGAAAGAAACTCCAACTAAAGACATCTCAATTGAATGCACCAATTCCATTGTACATGATACTGCTGGAGTATCAAAAGGGACTTAAATAACATTGAACATGACAGACAATCAAGAAAGAGAGAAAATTTTACCATAATTCTTATGTTCAAGAAGGTTTTATTTCTGCTGTTGATGAAAATACTTGTTAGTCTTGGTAAATTCAATCGTGTTATTTTTAAAGACTTAGGGTCTGATTGTTATAGCAAAAATATTATTTTTCAATAAGCAGACAAATATTTGTTGGTTTAAATACGAATGGAGAGGTTTCTACAATTTTGTTTTGAGAAATATTGCCATCGGTCAATATCATATATACAGAAAACAAATAAAAAAATGCATTTTTTTCCCAAAAATGATGCATTTCTGTACAGCAAAGACGGTAGCTAAGCAAGGAAAAGTAAAGTCATTTTCAGATTCAGCGCCCCCCTCAATTTAGCTAAAAATGATGTTTGGTGTATCGACACCATTACATTTCAATTCTTTTTTCTTTTGTTGATGACGCAGGATCATCTTTGAAACATGTCAAGTTAATTTTTTCTCCTGCAAATTGCCTTGTATATTCCCCCTCTCACATACATGTTATATACACATACGATGGATGAGAATTGATTTGGAGTAATGTGATCGCCTGATTTATCTTCAAATATGGTCAGCGCAGATTTGAATTTTTAGTCCTGTTAGATTCTTACACTGAGTTGCGCAGATATGACAATGTTGTCCTCTTTCAATGGAGTTGTTACATAAATGCTGTATAATGAATAACGAATGACTTCTTTCTGTGTGTGCCGTCTTTTGAAGATTTTTTTAGGTCAACCCTACTTACAAAGACGTGATCACATTCATTAGACGTTCGATTAAATTCTGTGATTTTCAGGCAAATTAACAAAGACAATATATATATATATATATATATATATATATATATATATATATATACACGAGATAATATATATTTTCATATATCAAGGACAATATAGGGAAAATGTATGACAAAGTGGAAAAATTTCTTTGCGATGTGTTTCATCAGGCTAAAATTATGTTGGCACGATTAACAAATTTAGTCGAATGAAATCCTAAAGAATAGAACACATCGCAAGAAAACTTTTTCTATTTTGTCATACATTTGTAGTGGATCTAGGAAGGTTGCGTGAATATTTAAGATTGTGCTGTAAATAAAATATGCAATATCCACAAACATAACTTATAAGAAATGGCCAAATGGTAACGATATTCAATCACGACAAAAAATACATGTTTAAAACAACAGATTAAATTTTATATACACAATTTACAATTTCTTTCGTTGTAATAATGTGTGCAAAGGTATATTTTAGAGAAAAAATATTTGCTGTTTCGGAAATGTTCAATATCTAAAAAGTTGTCTGCTTTTGATTAAAAAGGTTGAATTTAACTTAAACAAAAGATTTTTCTATGAAAGATATTAAGTGAAAAAGTTTGTTGTCTAAATTTTTCTAATCTCTCAAAGGAATTTTGTTTCTTTGCCGGTACATAATTCCCGTGTGTACCTTTTGCGTGTATGAGTCTCAAATGCGACGAAATTTCGTTTACTATTTCGAAGCATATTTTTTATTTAACAACCAATTTGAAATTGAAATGAAGGTTACTAAACATCTGACCCAATACTGTCCTTGATATATAAAAATAAATATCGTTATATATCATGTGTTACATCAAAATTGTCCAATTTTTAGATTAAGCTTTGAACCGTTGTCTCTTAGAAATGATTAAAGATATCTTACTGGAATTCTCCAATGTTTTTAAAACACTGTTGGACACTCTAAGCTTAACAGAAGAATCGTAATGAAATCGATTATAAACGAAAATGACATGTTCATCATTAATTAATCATAGCTAAGGATCGGAAGTTCATGTGGGACTGAAATAAAGTTCAAACTTCAAGTTCGATAACTCTGGCCTTCTAACTTTCTGTCCTGGAGTAACAGGGTGCCTAACAGGTTTCACATATGATTTAATTTTCAAGTCTTTTTTTCTCTGCTCTTTGGACTGTCATAGCTGAAACTCCTCTCTCACATGCCAAGCATCTTATGGATTGAGTTGGATCTTTTCTAATTGATCTCTTTAGCTCTAAGTTGAAATGATGATCCCTCTTCCTGTTGTGACCACCTAATCCAGTTTTTTTGCTCTAGTGGTCCCTCGTTTTAAAACTTATTCGCCATTCTCTTGATGGTTTTGAATGGACTTTGAAGATGGAAGTCAGATTATGAATGTTGGCACCATTACTGAAAGCCTGAATAATCTTTTTCCTTTCACCATTGCTCAGTTGGGAAGACAGTGGGTCTGACACAAAGTGATTTGAACCTGTTCTCATTTTAGCTGAATAACTCAAAGATGTCTTATCTGAAAACCTCAATTAGTTTAGTAGTTTGTTTTGTGTTTTTTTTTTTTGTTTTTTGTGGAGTGGATAATTATGCTGTTAAGCGAGTTGGACAATTTTGGTGTTACACCCGGTATGTGTGTGCGTGTATATATATATATATATATATATATATATATATATATATATATATATAATGGCAAATGTATAAAAAAGTGAAAAAAAATTTCTTGCGATGTGTTCGCACCAACATAAATTTAATCTGATGAAATCCTAAAGCAAGAAATGCGTCACAAAAAATCTTTTTTCACTTTGACATATATTTTTCTAAATATACATATTTTCCTCATATCTGTCAAGATTAGATGTTTTTCTATCAATTATGATACATACACAAGGTACATATGAAATTGAAAGTAACATTAATTTATACATAAATATAAAATACAAGAGGAAAATTCTCTATGCCAACACATTCCGTTCCTTGAGAAACTTATTCATATTGTCTTTACAGATATATTTTATTTATCTATATCTTTACCTACATTAGAAAGCTCCAGACAATCCATAACATCAACTGTCTCAACACCTCTCAAGCAAAGAGCTCTATGGCAAAATCCTTCCCATTTCTGAAGCCATAATGAAGTGTATATATATATATATATATTAGGAGTATTTGAGATAATCATAATTAAATAATTCATCGTCTAGAAGAATCCTCAATAGAATGCAGAAAGCACTGGACAGCCATTTCGTCCTATATTTGGGACTCATCAGCATCCACTACCCGGGCCGTTACGATACGACGTAAGCGTCATACCAACTGTACCAACGGGCCTCGGTGAATTAAACTCACCATAGCGCCGCTCTTCACAAATTCCGTGGTTTAACTCATCCGAGTTTTCCTTATCCATAGGAATGTGTCCCCACGAACCACGACTACTATCCCCAAACTGCTCTATCCAGATCATTAGAAGTCGGTTCAAGCAAGGATATACAAGTGATAGAAATTATTGGGAGGATTTAAGATAATCATAATTAAGTAATTCGTCGAGTCTCGAAGAAACTTCAACAGAATGCAGAAAGCACTGGACGGCCACTTCGTTCTATATTGGCAGTGGTGATGAGTCCCAAATATAGGACAAAACAGTCGTCCAGTGCTGAGGAGTCCCAAATATAAGAGGAAACTATCGTCCAGTGCTTTCTGTTGAGGTTTCTTCTAGACTTGATGAATTATTTAATTATGATTATCTCAAATCCTCAAATATTTCTCATGACTTGCGTCAGACCCTCAAGTGTAAGGCAGGGGTGTATAATTGACAGAGTCCGTGCTGTACTATTTTCACTGTTTTGATCAACTAAAGGATCGGCTGTGTGTCTGCTCCTGAGATCTTGGCAAGATGTTTTTTCCAACCCTGTAGTCAACAGCAAAGCACCGACAAACCGCAAAATGAACTTTAATGAAAAGATCTGAAAAAATGCGATAGAGAGAAGCCATGAAAGTCAAAGCACAAAGTAGGGAGGGACGACTATATGACTAGTAATAATAAATCCTTTATGATGTGTACTTTTTTATAACTAATTCTCACTATCAGTGATCACACTAAATGGCTTCCTCTTTACTACTACTGTTACTAATTTTACTACTATTCATTTATTAGGTTGGTGCAAAAATAATGACGTAATAATGTCGTTTTTTTTACGTTAAAAATACGTCAAAAAACGACATTATTACGTCATTATTTTTGCACCAACCTAATAAATGAATAGTAGTAAAATTAGTAACAGTAGTAGTAAAGAGGAAGCCATTTAGTGTGATCACTGATAGTGAGAATTAGTTATAAAAAAGTACACATCATAAAGGATTTATTATTACTAGTCATATAGTCGTCCCTCCCTACTTTGTGCTTTGACTTTCATGGCTTCTCTCTATCGCATTTTTTCAGATCTTTTCATTAAAGTTCATTTTGCGGTTTGTCGGTGCTTTGCTGTTGACTACAGGGTTGGAAAAAACATCTTGCCAAGATCTCAGGAGCAGACACACAGCCGATCCTTTAGTTGATCAAAACAGTGAAAATAGTACAGCACGGACTCTGTCAATTATACACCCCTGCCTTACACTTGAGGGTCTGACGCAAGTCATGAGAAATATTAAGGAATTACAGAACATGATTGGCAAATGGGACCCACAAATAGTGCATGCATTTCCAATTCCAGAATGCACCCACTTTCGCCTAGGCCTAGTATACCTTCAGCAGAAGACGACGCACCACCTGAAGACTCATCTACAGAAGTCATGCTTAAGAGGAGCAGTAACCTTTGTTGTGCAGTACATCTCTTCATCATCGAACAAGTTGCATTATTTTCCTAGGTTCACACGAACTTAGGAAAATAATGCAATGTTTGATGATGAAGCAATGTACACATAAAAATTTTGTGGGTGGTTTTAATGTACAATAATAATATTTATAACGTCTAATATGTCTTATTTTCTCTTATTCTGTCTAATATATTGGGTAATATAAGTATAGAGGTGACTACAGGTGTGTTGTTTCATGCCAAGAGAGCTCATGTCAAAAACCGTATTTAGAAGGGTGTAAACAGGTTTTCTATGCTCTAACCACAAAAATATTTGATTTATAAAGAATCCTACTTCAAGTTAATTCACTTATCGTGGTAGGGTCTATAACTGATTAAGCACAATAAACAAGGAACAACTTTATAGAGGAAGCCGCTTATTGTGATCAATTTGAGATGACAGGGGATTTTAAATAACAATAACCGACTGTAAACAGTAACATTACAACAATTTACATTATTATAAATTTACTAGCTTAAAAGCTGCCCTCTCAGGCGGCATTTAAGCTAGCACCTGCAGAAGGTTCTTCATTGGGCCTTCATCACAATAGATAGGGAGGAGTCGATGTGATAGGCAACAATAAACTACAGAAGAACTCAAAATTGATCACTGCATTTAAGTATTGCATTAATATTTAAGCTTACCTTTTAAAAATTCAATGATGATAATTCTGCCCAGCCAGGAATGTTTTTAATTTGCTCACAGAATTTGATTCCAAAATGGTGTATGTTGTGCTACACCCTCGATGAGTAAAGTTGAAAAAGTGTGACACACTGACATTTGCATTTAATATATATATATATATATATATATATATATATATATATATCTTATAATAAAGTGAAAGAACAGTGTTCTTATTGTTTTCATTTTACAAAAACAGAGCTCGATGTAAATGTAGAGAACATAAATATTATAAATTTACTCATTTAAGAATATGATTCCATTGCTATACAGGAATTACCATGTTTCAAAAACAGAAACTAAAAACTTCAAATACAATTATAGAAGTACAGAAGTAGAAAAATAATTTGGTATACACACCCATACAACCAAATGTTAAAGAACAAATTAGGACAAAAATTCCTTGCATTAATCATTACACTAAAGATAAGAAACTCAGTACTATTTACAATAAAATTACCCTAAAATTAAGTTACAGTTGTACTGAAGACTTAGAAATAATTATTAAGAAACATTGCTAATATCTTGAATAAATACTTAGACCAAAATCAAAGAAATTTAGACAGTATAATAATAAAAAGAGATGAAGATAAACAAAAAATTAAGTAGCTGCAGAAATCCTCATAACTGTTCTCTTAATAATAAATATTGCACTGATGCAACCAATGCAATATCTCACCTATTGAGGATCCAGATGAAAGTTTACATTGGATGCACAAGACATGAATTCAAAAAGCATTTCAACCAACATCAAAGTTCTTTTACAATAAATAAATACCAAAATCAGATGTCCTTATCAAAATATTTCTGGCACTTAAAAGAAACCAATAAAACACCTACTGTGAAATGGAAATTAATAAGAAAAGCTACATTATGTAGGTCATTAAATGACCCATGTCCTTTGTGCATACATGAGAAACTATACATTATTAGGTTTACAGAAAATAAAAATTTACTTAAATGAAATAGCTATTCTTTGCCAACATTGTCAAAGATTTTCCTTAAATAATGTTTAAAAAAAAGCTGATAAATGAAATATACATATTTATATTTAATAATAATTTTAAATAATTAAAGTAATTCTGTTACATTTATTTGTTTTAAAAGAATTATAGTCTATTAGTAATTAGAATTAGGAATACTATTTTAAAATTGTAGTTCAATACGATGTATTCATATACAAACAACCTTTTTAGAAAAAATCTTTGTTTACAATTACAAATTTCACGGTGAAGCAAAAGTGCCAAAAAACTTTGTCGTTGATAAAGACCAGACGACATATGATGAACAGATGTCATCATTCATTGAACAGGCACCCCTACCCTACCTTAATTTAACCTCTTTTCAAAAGTAACTCATATTTTGATACAATAGTTGTCAATGAAAATGAATAACCTACCACCCCTTGTCAAAATGATTGAATTTCCCTGTATCCTTAGAAAATAATAATATGAATATATGTGCATATAAAACTCAATAAATTTCAAAATAAGTTATTCCAAAATTCACTTGAAAATGAAACAGGACTAGGGACTTTAATTTAATTTCTATAATTGAATTTGAGTTTTTACTTTCTGTT
>OZ010588.1:1822500-1955000 GCA_963932145.1 Acanthosepion lycidas
AACTTTAACAAACTTGGACCTTCATACCTACAAAAAAAATGGAGTGTCAAAAGGATAGTTTTTCCATGAACACTGCTATTCTTTTAACTACCTCCATTCTTTTTTGTTGCTGTTGTTGTTGTTTGAGAATTTACAACAAAAATATTAAACAATTTATTAGATTGTTTATTTGCAAGAATAATTTTAAACTAATTCTAAAACTAATGCAATTCAATATTTATCATTTACCAATTGATAAAGAAAGAAATATGAAAAAACTTTGATTCATAGATTTATAAACATTTACTAATTAAAATATTTGAAGCACCTATAACAAATCTTTATTATTTACCATGTTCTCAAGAAGAAAGAAAATGTATAAATACACTTGCTAATAGAGACAGGCATTTGTTTGTGGTCATAAAGGTGATTTTTATGGCACTAGGATAACTTAAGTGGTTTGTCATCCTTCTGTTATTGTTGTCTAACCAATGTAGATAATCAGTTTATGAAAAGAGATACAGTTTTGTACTGGACAGCTGTACATGAATCATTTTTAGTTTAGATTTGATGGGTGTGTTATTTGTAATTATGAGGTTGGCTGTTTTTAATTTTCTATAGTATATTATAAGTTTTACATGCTTGCTAGAGTCAAGAGGTGAAATGGATTGTTTAATGATGCATATTGAATTATCACAATCAATTTCTTTAGGGCAGATTAGATTTTCTTCTACTTCCACACAATACAATTTAAAACACGAATATTGTAAAACATTAACAATGAAGCCCTTGGCTAATAAATTGTCCAAAAAGATCTTGCAACAAGAATGATTATGAACAATTTCTACACTCTTAGTTCATCAAAAATCAAAAACTTTAAGATTGTTGAAAACAATGAAAAACTTTTTCTGTGTCTGTCACATTCACATGTATGAAAGTGTTATGTTCAATGTCTGCCTTTTTAATTTGAATAGAGTTTCATTCAATCTTGAGTAACTGGATGGCAGAACAGTGTTTAGGAGAGATAAGAAGAAAACAAAATTTGTCAAGAGCTTCAAATGACAGGAAATTGTGGAGAGCCATGATCACCAATGTTATGAAGGGACATGACACACAGAAGAAGAATGAATTTGAGTAAATGGATGGCAGAACAGGGTTTAGGGTTTAAGAGACATAGCACATAGAAGAAGAATACACAAATTGCATTTGACATCCGAGATTTGGGATTTGCCAAACTTCAAGAACAAACAAAATATATCTTTCTGAAAGCCAAAGCACCAAAAAGAAACTTACAAATACTTGGCATCAATTTCTACAATCAAATCTAAAAGAAAAAACAAAAGCCTTAAAAAAAGATAGAAATCCTTCAAGGAAATCTAAGAAAAAAAAAAAAAAAAAAAAAAACTTGTTGGATAGATTTAGTCAATCGATAATGATTGTTTTCAAAAACTATGGGTCTCATGAAAGCAACGTAATATTGTAAATTAAATCAGTGTGTAATATTATAAGTATAATTCCATATTGAGGGTTAAATCCAAAATTATAGAGTGTAATGAAACAATAAGATATATAAGATAAAAATAAAAATGTAAAACCTGAACTATAAAAAGATCTGTTAAATCTGAAGGTGGTAATTGTCCAAGGGAGGTAATTTAATATAAAAAAGGGAGGGGGGAGGGAAGAAGAAGGAATAAAGATAAAAAAAAAAATTAATATTGCTAAGAAGTTAATATGGAGTTAGTATAAATATGAAATTAATACAGAATCAAGAGGAGAAAGGTTATAAAAATATAAATATGGAGAAGATGTAATAAAAGAGAGAAGCAGTATATAAGTGGGGAGGGAGTAGTAAAAAATAATAAAGGCAGGTCAGTGGGGATAATTCTAATAATTGGTACATTAGTATGCTAACCAGAATCAAAATATTTCAGAAAGTTTTTTCTATGAATGCATGTAGTTATAAGTTCACTTTGTTTGTTCACCAGGTTGCAATTATGGCTGTGTTTCAGAATGATATGTTTTTTTTCCAAGAGGCATAGGTTACATTTTTTTCCTTTGCCACTAAAGGCTTTGGTTTTAGCGATGTAATCCCAATTCACCAAGTGTGTAGTTATCCATTTTAAATTCCCAGAAAATTTAGAGAGTGCCATGTTATTGGAATATTGACTATTGATAAGAGTCGTTTTATGTTGTTAATACTGAAATTTCCAATGGTTTGTGGTGGAACCAAAATAAAATTTAGTTTCACCATTACGTTTAATACTAGCTTTATGAACAATGCCTTTAGACATGCATTTAGAATTTTGTGGGTAGGTATTGTTTTTTCTGCAATTACAATGCTTTATCAGTATTATTATTACCATGGAAATGACTTACATATTTAACATTATGAGGCAATATATAAGTGTTCAACGTTTTTAATACAGATATAGCTAACTTTAATGTTGTCTTTGCTGAAAATGTTTTTTCATCACTGGGATATGGTTGAAATACTTATGGATTAAATTATGGAACATTTTACCAATGTTGGTTTTGATATTTTGGTTAAATGGGGAGTTAAACCAAATTATATTACGTTTTCTATGTTTATGCCTGTTGTTGTCTATCATGTTTTTATCCAAGTATTCTAGTTCAACTTTGTGTTTGCTTTTATCTAAAGCATCTCCATATCTGGTCTAGGAATTATCAAAAAATATCTTTATTGCTAGAGTTAAGTTGAACGTCTAAATTGTACTGATTCATGTAAATTATTTAAAAATCCTATTGAACTCACACTCTTTAGGTCCTGTCACTGGATCTAACTAACACCTTTATACACTGTGTCATGTCTCCTTGAGGACATCTGTGTATGAATTTCTGGGTATTATAAACCTAAAGTCTTCAGCAACCGTTTTTACCAGTGCTCATATTGCAATTTTTGCTGTTATCATTCATGTTTTTGCTAGATCTCATATTACAATTTTTGTTATTATCGCTTTTCTCTGGTTGCTGAAGACATTAGGTTTATAATACCCAGAAATTGATAGGACTCAAAGATTGTGAGTTCAATACCAAGTTAAGGCAGTGGAAAACTTTGAGAAGGGAATTAACAGGAGATAACTGATAACTGACATCCATTAAACATGGCATGTGGAACTAGAACAGTCTACCCCAGTGAGTGAAATAAAGGGTTCAGTTCAACATTCCAACCACCTGAAGAAAGCCGGAGCGTACAACGGCCAAAACATTGTAATAAATATGTTGACAAAGATGAAGACAACAGTCTGAATAATGTAAATATTGTACATAATACCTCATCTCAGAAATATAGACAGATACTTAAATGTCCCAATTCCTTCAATGTTCTCTTGATGTGGAATTATAATTAATATTTGTTGTATTTTGTTCTCTCCCCAAATATTCCATTGAGAAAAGTCAGTTAGTCTTAAGAAATCCTTTCAAAAGAACAAAACATCACATAGGATTTTTTTTCTTTCATTTTTCCATTCAATAAACATCTTTGTTAATCCTGTGTTAGCCACCTCAGATTTCTGCCTCCCACAACAACTGTCTTACACTACATACTACAAAGCCTCACCAAGTCAAGAGAGTAGTGGGAGGGAGCAAAAGAAACATGTTGAATACTAAGAATTACAAGTATTTTAAAAATGGGGAGGGGTAACAAAGTACTCCATGTGACTAACATAGTGTTAAGTGCAATAGAATGCATGGAAATTTTAGTCCAACCAATGGTCTTCCATGCATGTCCGATTCCAAGTTTTCATGCAGATCCAACACCATTCTTCATGGCATCTGGAGCAGTACATATGGTTGCAACCACCTGTCAAACAAAGAAAGAAAAAAAAAATTAAAAGAATTAAAAATGTATAAGTGTTTCTTTATATTCCAAGGGACTGCAGTTATATACATTTAATACCAATGCCACTGCCATACATAACAAACCTATACATAATGTCTACTTGTACAAATATGCTAATTAGTGATAGCACTAAATAACCCCTACTACACATCTCCCTGAAGTGAATAGGCTTTATACCTTTTGTTGATCTCAAGCTTCGCTTTCATCTATTTGTATTATCATTTTGTCTTCCTTCTCCCCCCCCCCTCTCTAGAAATCTTTTTGTATCTTTCTCTATGGGAAATCTAGATCTGTTTCGTTTATTGGCAAAGTTCTGTGCTTCACAATCAATGCTTGAATTCTAGAAACTGTCGTGCTCTTCCATTGACCCCTCATTACTCATTCCTCTTCAGTTTATAAGGTCCAAGCTGAACTTGCTTCCTAGTTAAATTTCCCTCTTCCCTTCGTATTCTCATCTAGATTTTATTTGATCTGCTTGGGCCAGAACCTTGTTGCTCTTTTTAGCTATTAATGCTGTATTGCATCAAAAGTAAATTCCGTTTCTGTTTTTGGGAATCAACTGTAATGATGACTGTATCATTCTAACGACTCGTCATATGTGTCAGTTAAGAATATATATATTAGTACGCTAACCTCCCTTCATTTTAGCACTGCAGTGACAGCATAGACAGTGGTTTAGTTTGTTTTGCTTTGTTTTATGGTATATCAACCTCAATGGGTTTATTTAATGCCAACAAAATTTTTATTTATGGTAATATTTTTTCTTCAAAAATGTATAGCTGGTAATATCTTTTTTTTAAAAATGTATTTCTGGTATTAAAACCTATTTTTACACTTTCATAGTGTTTTGACCCCAGTTTGGAGGCTAACTGTTTACCCATAGCTAGGACCCTAACAAGTGCTACCACCCCAGGTTAAGGTAGACCTGGTAACACCAGCAAATAAGATGTGGTTCCACGCTCCTCAAAACCTCCTGATCAGAGGCCTTGCTGTTGGATGTAGTTTATTGTCTTACCCAGGACGCATAGACAGTAGATTAAAATAAAATGGTGCTCTCTTCCAAGGCTGCATACAGAAAGAATAACAAAGAAAAAAATTGCAGAAATTGGTTGCTCTTTTCTTCCTCACCCTGTAATGTATAATGACTCATATTTGGAAATCAGAGAGACAAGTTCCAATTCAAGTTGGGTTTGTTTTATTCACTTACACATACTTTTGGGTATGTATCTATCTCTTCTCCTCCTTGTTTAATTAGTCGAACTTATCAATAAATCATTATCTCAAAAAAAAAAAAAAAAAAAAAAAAAAAAACATTCTTATAATCTAAAAATATTTTCTGGCTTTAAATAACCTGCAAAAGGTTGATAATCCATAAAAAAATAATCTACTCCACCTGCCATATTCACCTAACCTCACAGACCGATTATTACCTTCGTCAATTGCTGCAAAATGCTTTTTGATGGTGAGAACTTTCTCTAATGAAAAAACATTGAAGAGTTCTTTGAAAACTTTTTCACATCAAAACCTGTGGAATTTAACTCAGAAGTTATTGAAATGCCACCTGATAAGTGGTAACAAATAATGCTGAATATATTGTAGTCGGTGGGTAGCAGAAGATGGTAATGTTGTTGGACCACAATGAATAACACAAAAACTTGGTTGGAAAATTAAGGGTCAATTTTTATTGATGCATGTGTGTACTAAACTTGGCGGTAAGACAGTGTTTGACTTCAAGTCAACGCAACATTGAGAGAGGGTGACTGAATCTCCTTTCGTTAGAAGCACTGCAAAGCACGTCCGAATCCAATGATTCGAAAGTATCAAACCTAGATGGTCTCCTTTCTGGAAGTGGGGTCACAAACTTTGCACATGATAAGAAACCCCCTTTTTTTTGGTTTCCATTTGCATTATGGGAAAATTAAATTATTTTTTTTAATTATTATGTTTATTATTTATTTTATTTACTATTTAATTTCCATTATCCCACAATATAATTGAATAAAATTGTACTTTATTTTTTTTTTAAGAATAAAATTGATAAACAAAAGCAAAAATCATTTGATTTAACCTCAGAAATTACTGTATTTATCTATAATTTTACTACGATAGCTACATATATAGGGGGTAGGGACATTCTCATTCCAGCAACCCACACTGTCCAAAAATATCGAAATCCAGTGCTGACACTATCTTCTATACTCATCCTAAGGCAATGCATTTGTTTTAATTTCCGATATGTAAATATTTCTATAGATATTAAGGAAGATAACTATTTCTATAGATAGAAAGAAAGATATACCCTCAAAAGAGAAAAAGGATATTGTAATGCTAAAATGCTGGAATGTTGAAAATTGCAAATAATGTTTAACAGAGATCTCAAAAGAATGAAAAAAGGAAAATGAAAACATTGACAAGACAAAAAGAAAAGAATCTGATTCTAAAAATATTGCAAAGAAAGATATTTGAGAAAAATCAAAGCAGTAATAAACAAGTAGATTGACCAAGAAGGACATATTTAAAAAAAGTTGGTGTTGCAAATGGAGACCAAAAGAAAAGAGAAATAATATTAAGAACACTGACTGAAAATATTAAAACAACCAAATTAGCATCTTTTAAGTAAACGTCACTAAAAGAAACATAAGTTAGGGTTTGATATTCGGAATGATTGCAACAGTTTTCCCCCCTCCCTCTCATAGTCAAAATGACACAAAATGCATGCTGGGATATTTTTCTTAGCCAATAAAATGGGACGGCTTGTGTTTCGACATGACTCAGTCCAGACCTGCTGGCTTAGGCAGTTTATGGCAGACTTGTCAAACTTTCTGCCTTCAGGCAGAGAGGAACCCAGATGAGGCTATTCTGAAGAATCACATCTGGGGAGGTAGACAAATCCAGCCCCATATATGCAAGGCCAATGGGGAATCTTTGCCCAAGCCTACGGGCACAGAATCGTCCCACATAAAAAAGGGACTCGTACCATGTCCTGCCTTGTGGGGAGGTGAGGTAAATGACCTCAGTCCAGATCTGCCTTAACTACCAGTCAGGCCTACTGCGTTCGCTTGTCCAACCTTACTTTTGAGTACAAATACCAACTCATAGTTTGTAAATTCTTTTGCCTTCTTACCTGTTTGATTTGCTTTAACTATATTGCTTGCTTGCTTGCTTGCATGATTCTTGCTGTTTCCTCATTTTTGACCTTTTTTCTTTTCATTGCAAACTTTATTAATTCTGTTCATGCTATTTATCTTGCATTTTGACAATAGCTTCTAACTTATCATTGGGTGAACAAATACATAAAAACTGATTTCTCAATAGTAATTTTTAGGGATAAGTGTAGAGCTACATTGGATGAACCTGATGGCAGAGCAAGAGGTCGAATCTTTCATGGAAAAGGGAAAAGTTGGACATCAAGAGGAAATGGAATAATGTTATTGTCTTTTCATTGCAGGTAGTAAAATTATAAATTGTTTCAGTGTTGATAATAGCATCAACATAAATGCAGAGAATTTTCAAAGTTGTTAAACAAAATATTTTTGGAATGATACAAATCATAACTGCTTTAAGTTAAATACTGTATGGATGCCATCTCATATTCTGAAAAGCTATTGACCATCGTCCAAAAACGGTTTCAAAGAAACCAAGTTAATGGAATGGCACCTGGCTGCTCCAGATATTAATTCAATAGAAAACTTGTGACATTTTTTATGTTTATACATTCTTTTTATAGATACAAATATTTAAGTAAATGCTCTGTTTATAATAAACAGTATGAACAACATTTACCAATCTGAATGTTTGAGAAATTTTCATAGAAAATATGCATCCTCCGACAGGAATCAAATCTGTATCCTATACAGAACTGTCATATAGCCTGACGTTGTAGGGAGAAAAAAAAATGGTGATGAGGGGGAGAGGGCAAAAAGTGTGGTGCTTGCCGGCAGGCCAGCTGTTTTTTCTTCTTCTTCTTCGGTCACCTCAAGGAAATGGATTGCATGACTCTTTCTCAGGCGTTACACTGGGCAGTTGTGAAATAGACACCAATTCAGCCATACCTACTTCAACTTCCTCTTTGTCCGTCTGTCAATTCGTACGCCCAGCTCTATTGCAAGCAGTATGCCGAATGACTCCCAATTCAGTCGTGCTGCTGGCACCCCGCTTTTTATGCTATTCTAATACGGCCAAAATCTGCATGTGTGCGAATATTGTCTTGTTTTGGACGAGATTGGCGCACATAAATTGCGTCTTCAATAGCGGCCATATTTCTTTTTGTCATCACTTTGCAGGCAAGACATGTTCACGCTCATTTTGTCACAGACGTGCCTTAACCAATTTGGCCACAGAGGAGCTTTTTGGTTAGCAAGGTCGATTTTACTGCTTTTAAACACAATTCTCCATGATTTTCTCTCATACATTCATATCTGCTCAATGCATATCCAAATGTAAACAAATGACGTCACACATTATGAAATGGACAAAGTCTGACAATTTTTTTTAAGACATTTTTTATAAACATAAGAAATGTCTTAAAAAATAATTGTCAGACTTTGTCCATTTCATAATAAATAGATATGCCATAATGTATATTATATGCACTTTGTTGTTAAATGGCTTTCATACAATAATAATCTGTATAATCTTCTCTTCTTAAATGAAGTTATCTTCATTCAAAATGGGAAAGAATCTAAATTTTTCTTTATTTAGATTTTTTTTTCACTTCTGTATTTGAAATGTTATTATTTTTTTAGCCGTTTTTATTGTCCTTGATGAAGAACACGTCCCTAGAGAAAATCCTCTCCCGTCTTGACTTTGATGATGTCAACCCAGTTCTACTGGGCAGGACATGTAGTCAAAATAAAAGATGAAAAACTCTACAGGAATATCATTCCCTGTATGATGGAGTAATGGATAGTAGCTTGGATTGAGGAATCGGAGAGCCAAGTCCGAATTCCAGTCAAATCCATTAGATCCACTTACGTGCTAATACCCTTAGGAAACAGTATAAATCCTCTTCTTCTACCCCCAGCAATGGGTAAATAGCAGAACAGATTGTGTTCTATAGCCTTGGTTGGCAATTGGTTTACCTCAGAAAAAAATGGCAACCTACTGCAAGAAAAAAATCTGCCTCGTCAGTCATGTATCGAAAGATACACGATTGCCTAAGCGTGGATCACACATGACACATAACTAACTGGTTCTTAGGCCACAACTATAGTACAAAGATACACTGAAAATTTCAAGCAAACACAATATCAATCAGATACAAATCTGGTTGCTGGAATGAAGTGCTGACACATCCATAACAAAATGGTGGATGTGTCCAATCTATGACAAGTGGTACCCAAAATCCATTAATAGTAATGACAAATATAAGACAAAGCTATGTCCCATCCATATCAAATGCTGACCAATCAATGCCAAAAGCCAACTAATCTATGAAATCTAATGAAAAGGCGTCCAGTCAATGACAGAGGGGGTCTCTCATCCATAACAAATAGGGAACCATCTATGAAAAAAAGAATTCATTTTAACTTTGTCCACATTATCTACATTTTTGGCATTTTTGTGCACGAATAAACAATCTTTCTTACCATTCTTTTCTGTTTTCACTTTGCACTTGGGACAAAGTTTCGTAATCTGGGCAATGAGGGACAAACTCTTTTTTTCCCACTGGCACTTGATTAAAAGATTACTGCTAGGTAATGAGGACTAGAAAAGGAAAGAAAATATACATTTAAAAAAAATATTTATTTTTCAGAAAAACTGATCATAATATAATAAAAACTGTAACTTTTTCTTTTTCTCTGTCCATAACAATGAACTTGCCCATTGTCAGATAATTATTAGCAATCTGTTTTTACTACTAGTGAGTAATAGAAAAATTTGTTTCTTATAGTAATATTATACATTCTTTGAAACACTTGTAAAATAGATATTAAAGTAATTTTAAAATTTAAAAAAAATATAAGATCCCACATTTATAACACAAAACATCATACACAGAGACACTTGTAATAATTTTCATGTTATAACAAATACTTTTTTAATTAAAAAATTTTGAACAATACAAGCAGGTGCCTCGAAATTTTTAGGCCAGACATACATCCCAAATTCTAAACAAGTAACCAAACATGGAAGTTTTGAGTGGAATCTCAATCAGTTCAGTAACTTTTAAGCATCACTTTATAGATAGACTCTTTTGTTGATTCCAACTGCTCACAGTCAGTTTTAGTAATATATAGTCAGAATTGATTCTAGTGGTGAAGACTTGTGGAGAACCAGCCAAATTTTTCCGAAGAAATAACAGAGAAATGGTGCACTTTGTCACTAAGTCTCTAAACAGCATTCCTCATGTTTGAATTTAGAGTATTCCTTTCTTCTAGTCTGGTTTCCACCTCAAGGCAAGAGAGCCTTATCTGCCTTGTTAAAAAAAATGCAAAAGTGGTGAAAGACGGATTCATGCCTTTTCCAACAGCATTAATAATTCTAACATTCATCCATGCTTTGAATATTGCTGCCACATCTGATCTGGTGCTCCTGCTGTGCATTTAGAGATTCTTCATAAAATCCAAAGAAGAATCTGCAATGTCATCGATCCTGACCTGGCATCTCAGCTTCAGTCACTCTCTCACCATTGTAACATAGCTTCCCTGTGACTTTTCTATAAATACTTTCATGGTAATTGTTCTGATGAACTTTCCTTTATGGTTTTGCATATATGGGAACTAGTTAGGACTTCATAGAGACTCTGAGGTATTATGGTGACTGTGGTAAGAATGGTAAGAATGTGTTGTTTTGGTGTAAGGAATAGTGTAGTATATTTGGGTCAGTAATTGTGGCTAGCTAAGTTTAAGATAAGACAGACCGAAGACTAGCCTTTCTCTATCCCACCTTTTAGCCTTCTTCCACATTTTCATCTTATCAAAATAAACATTATTTTCTTTTATGGTACCTAGACTTTATGAATTTAAGTGCGGTACTAGATTGGCAGCAAGGTCTCATCGTTTTACAGTTGAAATGGCTAGATGTAACTGTAATTTCTATGCTAACAGATTCTTCTCTCACACTTTTCACTTGTGGAACTCCCTTCTGGCTCCATGCATTCCAGCCAACTTTGATCTTCAAAAATTTTAATGCAATGTCAATCATTATCTACTGTTTTCCGAATTACACTTCTATTGTTCTTGCTCTTTAGTAAGGTTTCTGTTTTCTAATGCCTCCACACCCAGTAAAACACCTTGTATCTTGGTGGCTTTACTGCCTTGCTGCTTCTATCACACTTCTTGCTTGTGGAAATCTCTTCCAGCTTCTTGCTTCCAAGTCAACTTTAATCTTCAAAAATTTTAATGCAATATCAATCGTTATCTTTTGTCTTCTTAATTTTTGTACTTTTATTGTCCACTCTCTCCTTAAAAGTATTTCTATTAAAAGTATTTGTTCTTTCACACTCAGTAACCTCCATTGCATCTTAGTGGCTTTATTGCTCTGCTTGGGATGAAGTGAATGAAACAATATTAAGTGGAATTTGAACAGATTGGTGATTGCACTTTTCCTGTTACTACTCACACAACAATAACTCAAGAAAAGACAAGATTGCTCCAAAATTAAAAATGACATTTTCTAGAAAAAGAAAACAGAAATCAAACAGCAACAAATGGCTACTAATTGTAAGAAAACAAGAAAAAGAGAAAAAACAAAAAAAGAAAAGGACAAATAATCACAACACCCTACATGCACACAAGTACATGGGCATATATATATATATATATATATATATATATATATATATACTTTCAGGTGGTGTAATGGTTAGCAAGCTTATCTTGCTAGAACAATTACGACTGAGTAGTGAGTTCAATCCTCACTGGGTGCCCCATACTTTTGGCCTTGTGCCACATCTAAGCTAAGCTTGGAAAATAACTCTATATATATACATATATATATATATATATATATATATATATATATATATATATATATATATTTCCAGGTAAAATGAGAACAAATGGAGAATAATTCCACTGTTAATACAGAGTAAAGCTAAATAATATTTATTTTAGGATATTAAAATAAAAACATGTTAAAATCCCTACGCAATGGCAATTATGTTTCAACACTACAAATGTGTCTCCTCAGCCAATGGTAAACAACTGGTGAGTGAACAATTAATTTAATTTTAAAAGCAAATACTTCCTCTTTTTTTCAAAAAAAAAAAAAAAAAAAAATTAAAAGAGGCTTCTAGGCTTTACTGTGATTAACCAATCAAATACAACATACGCTAAATTCAAACTCACTGAAAAAATTTTGTTAATATAGGTTGTGACATGAAGTCGTCAGCATATAAATCCCAGATAATTTCATTATGGACAGATACAAATGGTTACATTATTTCATAATATGTATAGAAGTTTGGTGTTCAACATTCTTTAGAAGTAAAACAAAAGAGGTAGGGAGGTAATTTAACAAAATGCTAACTAGTTATATGCTCGGTCAGCTTCCTACATAAAATTTTGTAGTTGATAAATAAATGTCCCTTTAAGAAACTGATAAATAATTTAATCGTTTAAAAAAAAATAAAATAAAAAATAAAACAGATCATAAATACAAACTAATTTGGCAATTTAATACACAACGATTAAGCAAAGAGCATTCATATAATATGCTAATAATACTAACTAAACATCAATACAGAGCTATATTAAATCAAAATGAATCTTACAAATAGAATAGTAAGCCATATAAAGAGTACTGCAGTTCATCTACTGATTATTACTATAAGAAAAAGTATTATCAAATTTAAAGTTTAAACATGTTGTAAGGTAAAAGATAGGCCTACAATTTACAGTCAATTCACTTCTTTGGTATAATAAAGAGTTTTTATCAGAAAATCTGATAATGTCTAATTTTTCCTGTAAGCATAGAAAACTTCCCTCTCCCCTTCCATTCTGCTATATTTGCCCTTTTATTCTAATGCATTCTTTTCGGGGTTCATCACTTTGCTCACTCTTCATATCTAAAAACATTCTCCTTTGTATTTGCCACAGCTAACCTCCCAAAACATCAACATGACAAAAAAATATGATTGATAGCTAAAACACAGATATAAACTTACCAATTCACTGCTTTCCACAGGTTGTTGATGTCCACACTCACCAAGATGGCTATCACAGGAACAGTGACGACAAAACTCATACTATATCAAGAGAAGATTTAAAATAGAAATTATTTTTAGTGGCTCCAGTTTCAACATCATTGATATTTAGATTCCCAACTCATTTTCTGTCTGACTGGGATGCATAGTTATCCTTATTTACATTATTTATATTTGAACTAATATCCTGATCTTTTGAATTATTAGCTTAGAATCAGATATCTGAAGGAATCAGTTCATATGCTAGGTTATGACAACTTCCTCAGTAGACTTAGCATAGAAATAAATACCATATAGGAGACATTAAAGAAAGAGAAATGACAGCAAAGCTTCAGCAGCAGTGGTAACAAAAGAAAAGCAGTGATGAAGGAGGTCAAACATAGCAACAACAGCAATCAGGCAAGAAAAAAAAAAGGTTTAAGGCTTCAAGTTCTAGGTTCAAGATTGTCCCATAGCTAATGTTGGTTTGCAAATCTGGTGGCATAGTAATTAGGAGTTCAATCCTTGGACTAGTTAGTACACTCATAATCAGTAATTGAGCAATACTACAAAAGAACAAAAGGAGATATATCAAAATCTACTCCATAGATTGAATAAAGGGTTCAATTAGAATTTCCTCAAAGGTCATCCTGATTAACAGAAACCTGAAGAAAGCCAGAGGGAGCAATGGCCAAAATGTTGGGATAATAACAACAAAGAGGAGGATATTAGACTAAATGGAAATAATGTAAATAAGTTCATTTTATTCACTATCAGATACGTTTCAATTTAATTCTCATTGGTTTGTTTTACAGCATATCAGCCTCAATGGGTTATTTGATGCCAACAAGATTTTTAGGAGAGATTTGTATAAATAGAAATAAAGTGAGCGAAATAAAGGGTTCAGTTCAACATTCCAACCACCTGAAGAAGGTCAGAGCATACAATGACCGAATCATTGTAATAAATATGGCGACTGTCTATATTTCTGAGATGTGGTATTATGTACATTATTTACATTATGTAAGCAACGGACGATCCCTTTCTTTATCATCCGCTGCTTACAACACCGAGCAAAAGTCATAAGTGGCGACCCAGAGACGTTAAATAAAGAATTGGTCAGTTTAAGTAGTACCCTATAACGTAACAACTACCCTGGGTACATGGCAGCAGCCCCCAAAAACTGGGTTAGGCGGATACAAGAAGAGGAGGACAACAACACTCAGAAAACAGTCTGCCTGCCTTATGTGAAGGGGTTATCAGAGAAAATACAAAGGATCTGCGGTCCATATAACATCAGGACAACCTTCAAAAGCTTGATGACACTTCACAGATATCTCTCCCGAGTAAGACCTCCCATAGAGGAGAACATGACTAAAGACTGTGTGTACGCTATCCCGTGCAGCTGCGGAAAGGAATATAAAGGAGAGACAGGCCACCCCCTCAAGGTAAGGCTTCAAGAACACCAGAAGGCCGTAACTTGAGGGGAAGTAGAAAAATCAGGCGTGGCTGACCACATATGGAGAAAGAAGAAATCATGTTGAGATCATAGACAGGGAACACCATTGGAAAATTCGTAAACTTAAGGAATCAGCACATATGCTAGGCCACAAAAATCTCCTGAGCTGACCAAGCATAGAAATAAATACAATATGGGAACCAGTAATAAGGAGTGCCAGAGAAAAGCAATGATAACAAAAGTCGCAATATGAGCTCTGGTAAAAACATGTAATGATAACAGCAAAAATTGCAATATGAGCACTGGTAAAAATGGTTACTGAAGACATTAGGTTTATAATACCCAGAAAATTCATACCCAGATGTCCTCAAGGACACATGGCACAGTGGATAAAGGATCCAGTGACAGGACCCAAAGAGTTTGAGTTCAATACCCGGTTAAGGCAGTGGAGAAATTTCAGAGGGAAATTAGCATAACTAATAACTGACATCCATCAAACATGGCACGTGGAACAATAGTCCGAAAAATGTAAATGTGCCGACAAAGATGAGAACATAGTCCGAATAATGTACATCATCTTAGAAATATAGACAAGTCTTTAAAACTATACCAAGACCCCAAAGGAATCTCTAAGTTACATTATTTACACTATTTACCCCTTTATCCACTAGGCCAGTGGCTCTCAAACAGTACAGCATGCCACATATGTGCGTCAGAAGAGGATAGTAGGTGAGATGGGATGATTGAAAGACAATCAAACATTTAGAAACAGTTTCAAAAAATTCATATGCATATATAAATATGATTTCAAAATTTAAAATATTATTATGGATTAATTGTAATTGCATGTATGGGTCCCGTTATAAATAATTATTGACAGATTTTATCATTGTGATATTTTTGCATTATATCAAGTATTAAGAATATAGTAACTAAGGTCTGCAAATTGGAGGAGAGAGTTATCAATGGTTTGGGAATATAGTGACATAGTAATTGTGTGTTCAATTCCTGGGCTGTGCAGTGTGTACTTGGAATCAGTAGAAACAGGAAAAGCAAGAACTGAGCAGTTCTAAAAAAAAAATTTAAAAAAAATAAAAAAAATAAGAATTAAACAAGATATCCCTAAGCTTTGGGAGTGGAACGAGAAAAATCTACACTTGTAGATTAATTAAAGGGGCTTGCTTTGAAATTCTCTGTAAGTTACTATGATCAACATACACCTGATGAAGACTGAATGACAGAATTGGCTAAATGTTATAATAACAACAAAGAAGTGGATAATAGTATAAAAATAAATAGAAAAATTGAAGATATTTCAATGAAGTTTTATCAGTGTTCTTTCTCCTTTTATGTGCCGTGTCCCTGCAAGATGTAGGCAATCATGGCTCCCCACTTCTTCCTATCCCTTGTAAATCTCAATAAGTTTCATCACTCTGCCACCTCCTGTCATCCACATGCTTACGTCCGTCAGGTATGTCGTGAGTTGCTTTCCCTTGTCTCTCTTTCCTTCTATTCAGATAGAAGAATCGGTCAAGTTAGTTACCTTCACTTAGGTACAAATACCTTTTTGGAAAGGTATGAATCAATCTCATCTTCTCCCCCCAGCTACAGGTAAATAGCAAGACAGGCCAAATCCTAGCCTTGGGTGATAACCAGTCTAGAAGGACAACTCTGAATTCAAAACCGTATGTAACCATAGTAAAGCACATACTATGCAGCTAATCACCATGGAGTTCACAAAGACTATGATCCCAACTATAGTTGGCATTCATTCATTTATTGATCTTTCTAAAAAGAAAAATCAATAAAATATTGATTTACCTATAGAAAACTTCATTCAGTCTTGCCCACTCACATACACTATTTAGTTTCTCTCTTAAACTTCTTACAATGTTAATCTTGTTTTATTGCTTCTACTTTACACAAATTCTTTTATGTGACGTGTTCCTTCAGGACATAGGTGATCATGGCTCTCCACTTTTTCCTATCCCTTGTAGCTCTCAATAAGTTTTGTCCTTTTGCTAATTCTCTCAGACCTTGTTCTGTCATCCACTTAAGCCTGCTAGGTATGTCACGCGTTGCTTTCCTTTGTCTCTTTTTTTCCCTCTATTCGCCCTGTGACTATCAGATTCTCCAAGCCCTCGTTTCTTCTTATGTCTCAGAAATGTCATCTGCCTCTTCATGATGTTAAGTATAAGCTTCCTCCTTGTTTCCATCCTCTCTATATCCTCAGTGCTGGTCACGTGCTCGGTCCATGATATCCTTAGCATCCTTCTGTAGAACCATACCAATGTTGCCTTGAGTCTCTTCTTCATCTTTGAGGAGACCGTCCAACATTCGCTTCTGTAAAGGAAGACAGATATTATGTAGCAGTTCAGTTCTCTCTTCTTTGTTACCAATAAAATCCTCCTGTCTCGTAATACTCTGTCTAGCTTTTGGAATGTGTCTTTGGCCATCCCAATACATCTTCGGATCTCGGTGTCGCACTTACTGTCCTCTGTCAGAACACTTTCCAGATAAAGGAATAGAATAAAATGATTAAGTTTTAACTTAGTATAAGCTCCATTGCCCACTATTAAAACAATACATGATTATTGAGAAATTACATTAGTCACACTAGTTACCAAAACCTGAAGTAAGCCAGTTAATGTTAATCTTTTTGTTTTATTGCTTCTACTTTATACAAATTCATTTATGTGATGTATCCCTTCAGGATGTAGGTAATCATGGCTCTCCACTTCCTCCTATCTCTTGTAATTCTCAATGTTTTGTCCTTTTGCTACTTATCACACCCTGTTCCGTCATCCACTTGCTTAAACCCGCTAGGTATGTCAGGCATTTCTTTCACTACATCTGTCCATCATCCCATTTAAAAGGGGAGAAGTGCAGATAGGCAAGAGGGTACAAAGTACAGTTGGTTTAACCCTAGAACACTAACCATCAGTTAAAATTACACCACTACTAACTATGGGTATATCATACCCGATTTTGAAAATATCAAAAAAATAATATTAAATATAAATTTTTATTTGAAATATTTTACATGCAGGCACTTCAAACTTTGTACTTTTGAGTTAACATTAATAGGAACTGAAAAACATTATTTAGGTAAGAAAATCAGGTACTGAAAATTGTAATTAAAAATTGTAATAAAAAATTTGCGCTGGGTACTATATACCCATGGTTAGTGTTCTAGGGTTAATGAGGGTGCATAAAAACTGTGAAGTATTTTTCCAAACATGTCAGCTTATACAAAAATTTCATCAATTGGTTTGCAAAATTGAATGAAATGTAGAGTTTGTAAAATCTCGGCAAAAAAATATTCGTGATAACTTCAACAATACTAAATAACAAAGATTTCAACATGCTAGTCTTAATAAAAAGTGGATGGAGTGATTTGTTTTTATGGTTCACAAACCTTTTGCAGGTTATTTAAAGCGAGAAAATATTTTTAGATTGTAAGAATTTTTTGGGGCGATAATGATTTACTGATACAAATCCTACTAATTAACCCATAGCTGGAGGGGAAGAGATGGATTCATACAAAATAAGAATTTATAATGTGGATATAAAGTGAGGGATCTATTCCATATAGCAATCGATACATAATCTGATCTCTCACTTTGTGGCCATTGTAGTTTCTATACAATTATATTCCAGAGAAAATAAATCTAAAAGATGTGTCACTGTAAATAATCTGTATTTCATTGATTAATTGATTTGTTTTCTATGGCTTATCAACTTTTTGCAGGTTATTTAAAGCCAGAAAATATTATTGGATTGTAAGAATTTTGGGGGAGATAAAAATGATTTACTAATACAAGTCCTACTAATTAACCCATACCTGGGCGAGAGGAGGTGGATTCATACCTTTCCTAAGGGTATTTGCACATAAGTGAATATAACAAACCTGACTGGAATTGGAATTCATCTCTCTGATTTCTAATTTTGAGTCATTATCTATTATGCCACTTGCACATCCAAGCTTGGTATTTCCAAGCAGTCATCCATCTAGGCAGTGACCATACTTGATGTTGCTTAACTTCGATGATCATAGGAGAACCAGTGTTTCAACTTGATATGTTCATAAACCAATAAAAATTGGAAATTAATATACAGTGTAACCCAGATATAAGAGAGTTGTCGAGACCAGAGAAGAGGTCTCTTATATCTGGGTTTCTCTTATATCCGGGTTTGGTCTATTTTGTTTAGGTAAGTATGGCTCTAATTTGGGACCAGATAAAATCTCTCTTATATCCGGGTTTCTCTTATATCCGCGTTACACTGTATCACATTTGACAGTCCAAGAGACATGTGCGTATTAGAACCAACCAGATGGGATCACGGAGTCATTGTAAACTCCACAATCCTTTCCTTAGCTGCATAATATACACTTTGCCAGGGATACATACAGTGTTTGAATTCAAAATTATCCTTCTCCTAGACTGGTTGCCAACCAAGGCTAAAGAGTCTGCCCTACTATTTACCTATTTTGAGGTTTTGAATGCAGAGTTGTCATTCTCCTAGACCAGTTGCCACCCAAGGCTATAGAACCCAGTCTATCCTGCTGTTTTACTCATATCTGAGGGAGAAGAGATAGATTCATGTAAGTGAATGTAATGAACCAGACTGGAATTCAAACTCAGCCCTCCAATTCCTCAGTCCAAGCCGCTAACAAATTATTCCACCATGCCTATTAGATGCAGCCCTATTTCTGCTGGGCATAGCTAGGAAATCTGTAGTGTATCTAAGCATGTAATGTTTAATGCAATCTAGCATTACATTATACAAGCCCTTTAGCAATCGCTGAACATATTACTGCATATAAAAAGCAAGCTTGAAAATATTACTGCATATAAGAAGCAAGCTTGAAAATATTACTGCATATAAGAAGCAAGCTTGAACAGCTGAACGTAAACCACACCCACCTATTCAGCATTCTTCTTTGGCCAATTTATATGATGAACATATTTTTCTGCAGCCTTTTTTTATGTTTCCCAGTAAGTGTTTTACTGTTACCAGTATGTCCTTTCAGTTGCATCTCTTTCTGTAGTTTCCAGCTGGTTAGTAATAGGAGTATATGGAGGAATATTTAGGTATGATGCATCAACTGGTATCAATGAGTATTGCCGGTATTTCATTGTACTAATTCTTTTTACAGTACTAGTAATAATAATAATAATAATAACAACAACAGCAATGTCCTCTAGGGGTTGATGTATTGTTCATATCTGTTCATGAGAGAGAATGGTGTGGGAACAATATAGCTGGGTGCCGAAAGTGTTTTTTTTTTTTTTTTTTTCATGTTTGAATTATGAGGTAGCCAAGTCTACTTGGGAGACATCTAGATATCTGGAGAATGATCTCAATTGAGCAGGCTGGATACCCAAACCTAAAGGTATTTCTATCCTGCAAGTTCATGTACTGCTTTTATCAAAAACTGTAACTGTATTGTACACATTGAGCTGTGGTACATGTGGCTGGTATACCCTTATCAGACTGGGTGTCATGATGGGTACATTGAGCTTCGTATATTTGTACCTCAGTGTCATTTTCTTGATGTCCTGTTCTCGCACTAAATAATAACAACTAGTAATAGCCATAAAAATTTCACAACTTTTACTTGCAATATTTACATTATTCGGACTGTTATCCTCATTTTCATTGCCATATTCACAATGTTTCGGCCGTTGTACGCTCCAGACTTCTTTGGGTGATTGGAATTTCGAACCGAACCCTTTATTTCATTCACCAGAGTGATATGATAATAAGATCATTTGATTAAATAGTATTAAGGAGTTAGTCTACATATGTTGTAATGGTAAAAATGCAGGCAACATAGAGAATGTTAGGTATAAAATTAGCCTACAGGCCTCAACTTTGTATACGAGATATTTCTTGAAAAAGAAAAAAAAGTTTTTTATATGCTGTCAAATACAATAAATATTTTGGTTTTTGCTCTAAAAATGAAGCGATTGCCATGAATTGAAAACCATGAAATATTCCTCTTTGCTGCATTTACTTACCTGACAGGAAAAACAAGTGATTGTGCTAGCATCAGTTTCAGGCATCAAACCTTGTCCACATTTTGGATTGGGACATAAGACTCCACCATTTTTTAACACAAATTCTTCTGTACCAAAATTCTTGTAGCGTTCATACTGCAAATAAAGTGTGTTTCATTAAGACGAATCAAAGTCAGTAGTAAATAAATCAGTGTTACTGGTGAAAATCTATTTATTTCTCTATTGGATCATGTTATTTAAGTTATGGCAATTATGCGTGAAAAATAATATCTGAATCTGAAAGAAAATGAAAATATCATTAGACGCTTAAACTTAATTCATATTAAAATCGGTCCAAGTTATTGGAATCCCCTTTACAAATGGAACCCAACAATTTGCTTCATTTACACAAGTATGTCTACACAGGTATGGTATTACTTATCACCAAGATGCTACAGTTGATCTCCTGCAAAAACTTGACCAATATTGACTATAGAAATGACTTAGCTATCACTGCAGATGCCATTATCAATGCCACATTTCTACTTCATCTAGAAAATTCTGCTAACAATGCTGGACTCTATGTCGATGCCTTTAAAACTGAATTTGTAAGCTTCAATCAGCAAAGCTCAATAAAAACTGTCAGGAAACTCAATAAAATCTATCAAATCTTTTACATATCTAGGAAGCAAGATAAATTCTACTGAAAAAGATGGGAAAATTTGCTAAAGCCTGGGCAGCCATGAATAAAATTGAAATAAATGGATCCCCAATCTTTTCTAAGATTATTTTTCTTTTCTAAGACTATACTTTGCTCATTTATAAATGCAAATGTGATGAGATGGACATACCACATCCCAAACAAATCTACCAATAGAAGATAGCAATCCTGCCTTTCCCTGCAGCCTGATTTTGTCTTTTTACAGTTTATCAACCCTTTGCAAATTATTTAAAGCCAGAAAATATTTTTAGATAATAAAAATTTTTGGAGGATAATAATGATTTAACAATAAAAGTCCTACAAATTAACCCATAACTTGTGGGGAAGATGTAGATTTGTATTTTTGCATAATTGAATATAACAAACCTGACTGAAACTGGAACTCGGCTCCCTGATTTCCAATTCTGAGCCATTATCCATTACACCACCCACACATCTGAGCTTACAGTGCCTGGTATTCTCAAGCATTCACCCATCTAGGTACTGACCAGGCTCGACATTGCTTAACTTCAATGATCATACAAGAACTGGTGTTCCAACCTGATATGGCTGTAAGCTTTCTGTCCCGAGGCCAATGATGAGACTGGCTCTGTCCCCAGGCCAATGATGAGACTGGCTCTGTCCCCAGGCCAATGATGAGACTGGCTCTGTCCCCAGGCCAATGATGAGACTGGCTCTGTCCCCAGGCCAATGATGAGACTGGCTCTGCTGATGACATGAGTATTCATAGTTGAGATAAGAATGATATTGAACAGAAAATTAGTATCCTCTAGAAAGTGTTCCAAATAGGACTCAAGAGCGATCTTTCCAAATGGAAACAATTATCTGGAATTGGAATGATAGCAATGATGGCACTTACCCTGAATATCTCATAAAAATTCAGGATGTTTAATTAAATACTGAACAAATCTGTCAGCATATAGATTAGTTATAACAAATTTAGTATAGGAGACATTGATGTGATGGAATAACCTGCCACCCAGATGAGTGGTGGCACTATAGGTGGTAACTAACTATAAGAATCCATGAGGACAGCAGACAGTGAGTCGAGCAGGGATCTGTGAGACTAGTGGCCTTCTAATAGCAGCACGCATAAAACTGTACCGACTTGCAACGACCGTGCGCATAACTATTACTTCCTTGCTTCCTGTACTGGTTTCTACAATAAATCTGTTACTATTTATCCACCAGGTTTGTCCATTCCATATTCCTATTAGCATGGAATATAACAAATATGAGAAAAAGGAACATAGAATAAGCTACACTAGGGGTAACTTCACCCAACAACATAAATTGCTAGAAAAGCAAATCATTAACTTGAAAACTCAAGTCATGTTCTTAAAAAGCCTCAACAGATTGAAACTTTCATATGGATGCTATGCATGGCACCAAATCTGTTCTAAAATATCTAAACTGTCAGCTGTCTAAAACCTCTTTCTCAGATCAATGATCAAAAATGGCTTTGAGCGAGTGAAGCCTGTGGGCTTTGGTGAAGAGCATCCTTCTTTGAACCTTGTCAACTGGTGCTACAGAATTCCCAACAAAAAATAACAGAAAACCATATCACTTGTAGACTACCAACAGCAGCAACAACTAAAATGGATATCACATGTAACTCAAAGAGAAAATAATGACATAATCAAGATGATGTTATTCCACACTACTTCAAATAAAAGGTTATGAACGACCCCCCGCCTACCCAGACACCAATATTAAAAAGAGAAACAACACCTACAGGACTTGAGAAACCTATTTTCCTGAAAAGTTGTTTTAAGAGATAAATTAAATAAATTTCTACAGACAGCAGACTGGGTGATCGGTCAATGAATGCTGAGTGTTTCCTTGTAAGGAAACAGCTAATATTATTATTATTATTCTTTTATGTGGTGTGTCCGTTCAGGACGTAGGCAATCATGGCTCTATATCTTTTCCTGTCCCTTATAGCTCTTAATAAGTTTTGTATTTTGTTATTTCTCCCAGAACCTGTTCTGCTATTCACTTGCTTAAGACCATTAAGTATGTCACACATTGCTTTCCCCAGTCTCTCTTTCCCTCTATCCGCCCTATGAGTATCAGATTTTCCAGAGTCCTCCTTCCTCATCACATGTCTGAGAAATTTCAACTGCCTCTTCCTGATGTTAAGTATAAGTTTCCTCTTTGTTTCCATTTTCTCCAAGACCTCATCATTGCTCACATGTTTGGGCCATGATATCCTTATCATCCTTCTGTAGAACCACATTTCCGTTGCTTCAAGTCTCTTTTGTCCAGCATTAGCTGTCATACAGGAGGACAGATATCATGTAACAGTTCAGTACTCTATTCTTTGTTTCCAACAGAACTTTTCTGTCTGGTATTACTCTGCTTAGCTTCTGGAAGGCGACTTTGGTCTCTCCAATATTTCTTTCGATCTCGGTGTTGCAATTACTGTCCCCTGTTAGAATACTTCCCAGATATTTAAATTTCTGCACCTGCTTGATCGTAGCGTCCCGACCTGTAAATTGCATTTTGGGCTTATTTTTTGCTGATGACCAGGCATTCTGTTTTCTTGTAGTTTATGTTTCGTCCATTCTTCTCTCTTTTGCTACGTTCTGTACGAGGTTTTCTAGTGTTCTTTCCATGCCTTCTATCAGCACTGTGTCATCTGTATATTTTATGTTGTTATGATTGTGGCTGCCAAGGATCTGGTCCACTCCGGTTGCTAAGATTGTGGCCACCAAAGATCTGATCCACTCTGGTTGCTAAGAGTGTGGCTGCCAAAGATCTGTTCCACTCTGGTTGCTAAGAGTGTGGCTGCCAAAGATCTGTTCCACTCTGGTTGCTAAGAGTCTGGCTGCCAAAGATCTGTTCCACTCTGGTTGCTAAGAGTCTGGCTGCCAAAGATCTGTTCCACTCTGGTTGCTAGGAGTGTGGCTGCCAAAGATCTGGTCCACTGTAGTTGCTAAGATTGTGGCCGCCAAAGATCTGGTCCACGATGCTTTCTAAGATTGTGGCCGCCAAAGATATGGTCCACTCTGGTTGCTAAGATTGTGAACGACAAAGATCTGATCCACTCTGGTTGCTAAGATTGTGAACGCCAAAGATCTGATCCACTCTGCTTGCTAAGATTGTGGCTGCCAAAGATCTGATCCACTCTGGTTGTTCTGCCTGGAGCAGGGTTAAGATATAATCATAGCATAGATGTCATCATCTAAATTCTGTATCCCTTCAGGATGTAGGCAATCATGGTTCTCCACAACTTCTGATCCTTTGTAGCTCTCAACAAGGTTTGTCTTTTCACCATCCCTCCCACTTTCTGTACTGCCAACCATTTCCGTAAGCACGTTAGGTTGGTTAATGGCTCTTTCCCCTCTGCCCCGCTTGCCTTCAATATGTCCTGTGAGTGTCAAATTCTCCAAGCCTTTTTTCGCATTATGCCAAGAAATTTCAACCATCTCTTTTCAATTCTAAGTATAACCATCCATGGTATTCTCAGCATTTTAAAGTATAATCTGAGTAAAAAAAAAAACAAAAAAACATACAAGTTCTGATTGGAAAGCATGAAGATATAGCTATAATTCTACCATTTGTCTATGAATATTGTTGTCACATATGGTTCGGTGTTTGGAATTCCTTGATAAAATCCAAAAAAGAATCAAATCAGCAATGTTATTGATCCTAAACTGGCATCTCAGCTTAAGTCACTCTCCCAACACCATAAAATTGCTACCCTGTGACTTTTCTATAAATACTTTCATGGTAATTGTTCAGATGTGCTCTTCTCTATGGTACCTAGACTTTTTGAATTTAAATACATTATTAGATTGCTAGCAAAGTCTCATCAAATTACAGTTGAATTGGCTCAATGCAACTGTAAGTTCTATGCTAACAGTTCCTTCTCTTGCACTTTTCACTTGTGGAACATCCTTCTGGCTCCATGCATTCCAGCCAAACTTTGATCTTCAAAAATTTTAATGCAATGTCAATCATTATCTACTGTTTTCTGAATTACACTTTATTGTTCTTGCTCTTTAGTAAGGTTTCTGTTTTCTAACACTTTCACACCCAGTAAACTCTTGTTGCTGGCAGTGAATTCAATTAAAAAAAAAATGAATATATATATATATATATATATATATATATATATATTAGGATCTTGAATAAGTTCTCACTGATTTTTTATGAAAAGTAATGTTTTATTTACAAAAATTAGTAAGAAATATGTCACTCAAAGTATCGTCCATCGCTAGCCACTACTTTTCCCATCTTTCTGGCAGTATTTGAATTCCATATTAGAAAAACCACATGCCTTTTGAGGCTAAGCACAAGTCGACCCATTTTTTGGCATCTTCATAAGAATGAAAGTGCTCCTCAGCCAGGCCATGTGCCATCAATCGGAACAAATGATAATCAGATGGAGCCCCGTCTGGTGAATACGGCGGATGGAGTAGGACTTCCATTTAAGCATTTCCAAGTAGATTTTCACCCGTTTTGCAATATGTGGCCTAGCATTGTCATGTTGCAAAATCACTTTGTTGTGTCTCTGCTCGTATAGCGGCTATTTTTTTCTTCAAGGCTGGGCTCAAAAGCATCGATTATAGTTTATAACAATCTCCCACGATGGTTTTGGTCAGCTTGTGCAGCTCATAATAAACTACACCCAACTGATCCCACCAAATGCAGAGCAGAAGCTTCAAACCATAGATATTTGGCTTTTGATGTCAATGTTGAGGCATGACCAGGCTTAGCCCATGATCTTATACGCTTAGGATTATCATAGTGTTTCCACTTTTCATCGCTGGTCACAATACAATGCAAAAAACCTTTCCTTTTCTGCCATTCCCACATGACAAGATGCTGTTCAACATAGCTTCAGCTCATACGGCACCCAATGTCCTTGCTTTTGAATCATTCCTAATGCTTTCAAACATTTCAAAACTGTTGTGTGATCAACTCCTAATGATTCTGCAAGTTCAGTTTGCATCTGACATGAGTCTTCATGAAGTAATGCCTCCAATTCTTTGTCTTCAAACTTTTTCAGTGCACCAGAGCATTCTTTAACTTCAACATTAAAACCATTATTTTTCAAGCATCTAAACCAATCTCTGTATGTTGTTTCCAACAGAGCATGGTCGCCATAAGTCTCAACAAGAATTCTGTGTGCTTCAGCTGCAGATTTCTTTTGAATAAAGTAGTGCAGTAAAATTCACCACAAATGCACTTTCTTTGGCCCAAAACCTGACATGTTTAACACTATGAAAAACAAAGTTGTTTACAATTCAGCGAAATGACATACACCTTATAGACATGTTACCATCTCAAAGTAGATGCACGCAGTTCTGGAAATGCCATCTATTGGAAAACAGCAAGAACTTATTCAAGGTCCTTATATATATATACATACACACACACACACACACACACACACACACACAGCCAAATAAAGAGAAGGTCAGATTGAGAATCCACAGTTCTTTAGCATTTACTTTTTAAAAAGTGCTCAATACAACATAGAGCATAATATTTTGATAATTTTTAATTAAAAAATATTTTACGTCACGACACAGAAATTTGTTTTGTAACTTGAAATTTGTTCCATTATCAAGCATTGTAAGGTAACTTTTAAAGTTACCGAACATTGCTTGATAATGGAACAAATTTCAAGTACTGAAACAGAAATTTCCATGTTGCGATGTCAAATATTTTTTAAATAAAAGTATTAAAATATATATATATATATATAATATATATATATATATATAATAAAGGTAATAAATCTGCTGGCATCTAATCCAAGCAGAACCTAGTAATATAAAATATTAGAAATGATCCACAAAAAGAAGTCAATGTATTTATTATTACAGAGCAAATTAGTACATAATAAAATCCAAAATCACCTCATATAGGAATAAGCTTTTATTTTTTTTTAGCTGTCACAGTTAAATTTCTAGCTCCAACACAAACTCAGTCTATACCGGGACTGACAAATTTTGTCAGTTGAAATAAGCTTATTCCATATATGAGGTGATTTGGGATTTTATTGTGTACTGTATGTATATATATATATATATATATATATATATATATATATATATATATATATATATATATATATATGAAGATATGATATATGTATATATATATATATATATATGAAGAAATATAGTTTTAAGGTGTGCTATATTCATGGGATAAAGTGCTTAAAATCAGAGATAGAGCATATGTAAATATAAATATAAAAGTGAACACTGAAGTCAACACTCAGAGGTGACAGGCTGTTTCATGCTGGATGCAATCGTCAGGCTGCCTGACGATTTCTCCCAGCATGAAACAGCCTGTCGTCTCTGAGTGTTGACTTCAATGTTCACTTTTATATTTATGTTTATATATATATATATATATATATATATATATGTATGTACATCATGCATAGGCAGATTTAGTTAAGTATAATCTGAATTAAAAAATTATTTTCTCACCTCTTCAGCTCCAAGGACATGAAAATGGTGTGCTTCTTGAATATGGGAATTTGGACAGTGAGCTAAAACATTAAAATAAAATATATTTGAAAAAAAATTAATAAATTCTGCAGTGGTAAATTTAATGTATTTTAAAAGACGTCAATAGATTTTCATACAACTTAAGAAGGAACATTTCTCATAGACTGGTTGCCAATCAAGTCTAGAGAGTATGGTCTACCTTATTATTTAAGCAATCCTGGTTTCCCAATGGTATTTTTTATAAAAATGAATGCAACAAATGCCAATAACTAATTACATTACATTAATGATTAAAGATATTAAGTTGGTCGATTTAGTTTGATTAATTAGTTTAATTTACTAATATGCATAAAATAAATTAGAATTATATCTATTTCATTGACATTTATTTCTTACAGTGATGTTCACAGCCAGGAGCCACTCAAGTTAGAGGGTTACATAGTAAAAAGCAAAGTTTATGTGGATAGGAAGGAAAGATACTTGTTAACCCAAAACTTGAACAGGTTAAGACTGTAGTGATCAGGAAAACATCCTCTTGGGAATTGGTTCCACAGAGTTGGTCAAATGGAACTTACTTCTCAGCAATGGAATACAGAGGGAATGAAAGTGACTTGCTCTGGTGGAAATAAGGAATGTTGTTCATCTGAGCACTTTCCATGGAAATTGTGATAAAATAGTTAGAGGCTAGAGACATTTCTTCTGTGTGAGAGGTGTTGTAAGATGGAAAATAATTCATCACCTACCAAGATGTTTTTGGGACTCTACCAAAATTGGAAATATGACAGCAGTACTCCATTTTAAGTCTGATCTAGCTCTTATAAATGTGGCAGATAGAATGAGCAGTTAAATATGCTGTTAAATATTTAAAAAAAAAAAAAAAAAGAAAATCTGATTAACATTTGGTGGGGGTGGGGGGTCTCAAACACTTTGCCTCTTCTCCAGTTACCGTATTAAACCAGCTTTTCTTGAGAAGATATATACATCAGTGGATTCCACACTGGAAGTGTAACCTAGTGTACACATGATGCAGTTACCTCCCCTGTTAAACAGATTCATTCCGGTAAGACGGTTACCTTTTCAAAAGATTTTAAGTGTTACATTTATTTCTAATTGAAATACGATCAATTATCTTAGAAAAGGGTCTTATTGTAGCCCCTTCACTACTCCATTCACATGATCAAGAGCAGACGTTATATATCTTCATGACCTTGACCTTTTCTTCATTCTGTTGTCCACTCCCTTCAATTTAAGTTCATTTAGATTCATAATAAACCTTATGACTTTTTAGTATCATTTACATATCATTTTCCAACTTCAAATATTTCCTTCAAATCACACATGCTGAAAACATTCAATAATTTCAAAGATTTCATTATACCAATAATATTTGAAAGAAACAAATGAAAATATAATTCAACTAATCCTCTATCTTATAAAAATATTAGAAAAATTTCAAGAAAAGTTTTTAAAGATAACTGAAGTGATGCTAGTTTTAAAAAAATACTCCAATATTATGGGAAGGGGAAGCAATTGCCTAAAAATTTATTGTATTAAAGCATCAAAGCAATGATAAATTTTAAACTTTAAATCAATGGTTATTTTGTTAAAATCCAATAAAATTAAATCAATTTTAAATTTAGTTTTCATTGTTTTAAATGAGTTTCATCCCTAGATATTATCTGAAAAAAAAAAAAAAAAAAAAAAAAAAAAAAGAAGAAAATTAGTAAAAACAATTAGAATGAATTACAAACGTTAAACAAAATTAAAGAAATCTAATTTATGACAGGTCTGCACTGATAAACCACAGTAATTGGGGTCCAAAACTTCTGTTTGTGGTTTAGTGAGCCACGATGTCAGGATTGCCAACTTAGGCCACCAAAACAAAGCTTGTCAAATCCATGGAGTTATATGCGAAAACAGGTAACACAGTGGCTAAGCATGCAAAATGTATATTCACTTTTTGAAAATGTAAAAAGGTGTTATTTGGCTGCAATGGCAGCCTCCATTAATAATCCTTAAAGCAGGATTTAAAATTATTTGGAAAAGCACATTATCGATATTAAAGCAGATGCAGATGAGTAAATATGCAAAATTTTTAAGTTAAGATAAATGTTATAAGCTGCCTATTTCACATTCAAAATGTCCATGAAGTGCTAATCCAAACCACTATAGAATCGTGAGTGTGAAATGCCAAAGTCTAAACAATAGTAAATGCCTGGGAAAATACAAATATATTGTAGATATTAAAACTCAATTTAATGAATTTATTAAAATAAAAGATTATACAGAAAAAAAAAAAAAAATCAAACTTTAAAAAATGTCAGAATCAAGTTTGAATTTGTTTGAAATTGGGATCCCGTGATGATTATGATTCTAATATGAAAATGTCAAAAAATTTGGGGCTCCATTGCATGTGCATGGCTTAAGTGACATTGTGGCTTATTGGTGCATGACTTAATGGCACTGACCTGTACACACTATTTCAAATAAAAATGAGATATCTATTTCAAATATGCATATCTACCAAGAATGACTTTTGAACAAATAAAAATGTTGGGTTAAAAATAAATCCATTAATCCTTTAGAAATTAGTAATTGTTAATTAGTAATTAGAAATTAGTAATTGTTACATTTTTATGTATTTGTTTAATTAGTCCTCCCCCTGACATATTTTATCATGAACACAGCCAGTTTTCCATGAAAGAAAAAAAAATTATCTTATCACATGTAACTTTGTTACTTGGCCATAATGTCTTCTTAAATTTAAATTTTATCGAAAAAAATTTCCTCCCAATATTTTATTCAAAATTTTAAGTTGCAATTTTTATATAAGCCTGACTTGTACCGACATAATTTAGGGAGAAAATTTTAAGCAACATCATTGGTTTATTGGTGTGCGGTTTAGTGGCATTGACCTGTATTTCAAAGCTAATCTAACCCAAATATCTCACGAGCAATACACTGGTGGATTGGTATGACACATACTTGTTTGCTTCCAGTTTGAGAGTTCAAATCAGTGCATAGTTCATTTAATTTGATATGTCTCTTTGATAAAACCAATTAAAAAAGAAAATTAACATAAGCATTGATTTCTTGCATTATTTACATTATTTGGATTGTTATCCTCATCTTTATTGCCATATTCACAACATTTCAGCCATGGTACACTCTGGCCTTCTTCAGGTGATTGGAATTTTGAACCAAACCCTGTATTTCATCTACTGGAATAGATTGTTCTAGTTCCACATGCCATGACTCTTCCGGATTTTTCAGTTATTTCCCTTTAACTCAACTCCCCAAATTTTGCTTCACCATTGCTGTGGCCTGATATTGAACACACAACTCTTTGGGTCTAGTCATTTTGGGGTCTTTATCCACTGGGCCATATGTCCTTAAGAAGGCTGGAGCATACAACAGCCGAAATTTTGTGAATATGTCAATGAAGATGAGGATAACAGTCCAAATAATGTAAATAATGCAAGTAATCATAATACCTCATCTCAGAGATATAGACAGATAGCATTGATTTCTTTATTATACAGTATTCTACAGGTGATTGCTGGCATTATAAAGCTCCCTTTTACTGTTTATCACCAACAAGTTTAATGAACCAATTTTATCTTTTATAGATTTAAATAAGAGTTAATTTTGCCTGTGTGCACCCACTCAAACATGTGTAAAACAAAAAAAGCTCAACCCATACTGATAACACTTAGTATTTAAAAATAATACATGATAAAAGGAGACACAAAGCAAAAAGCTGGGGCATGGGTAAGGGATGGTCTTCATCTGGTTTAAGGTTTAATTTTCTGTTGTAACCTAGGGAAGGTTACTGAATAGAATAATCAAATGAAAGTTGGTAATGAACGATAATACTTAGGACAAGAACAACACATATAAGATTCACCAGCAGTGTGTAGAAGTAGTAGTCAACTGTTAGAAGTGAGACAAGTGATTTCCACAATGAATCTCCAACTGCAGGATATCTACCAAAGGGCCCCAAACGGTCAGATGTGGCACAAGGCCGAATGTAATAAGGGGTATCTGAGCCCGTATGCTCAGCCAAAATTTCCCCGTAGACACCCTATAAAACGTGGTCAGGCTGTCGTTTCCTAAGAAAAGACTCTGCCCTTCGACATAGCCTCATCTGGGGATCCTCTCTACCCAGAGGCAGAGAATTTGACCAGCACAGCTGGAGATGAATCTCCAAGTGTAGACCAATATACAGTATTTACTACTGTATATATGTGAATGCGGACATACCCATTATCATCCATAGGTACACTACAACACTTTCACAATCATTGGCTCAAACATTTGATAATATTAATTACCTCCACAGATTCACGATTCATGATACCAAAGGTTTAAAATGAATTTTTATAAATGAAAAATCTTTTTTGAAGCTTTTATTTTAATTTCAATTTTAAGCTAATATCCAATAAGCAAAATACTTTGCTTTATTTCAAACAAATTTAAATTAGTTGGAAGGAGTTTTATTTTTGCTAAAAGCTTTGATTTGATCAGCTTTTTTAGCTCACATTTATTGCAATGTACTTCTCTTTATTAAAAAAACTTCCAAAAATAAAACATACTTTTCTGAAACTTTATTTGAGGAATATTAGCTGATTTAAAGTATAATTGATCCAATTTGTAACAAATATTCACGTTCAGTCTAAAATATCACAGAATTGCATTTTTTTAACGCAGTGGTAGCTGTTTATTTAATCTATTCATGAGCTGACAGCTTCATGACAGATTGATGTTTATCTAATGTTGTTCTATGGAGGACTTTATCTGTAAAAAATAACTGAATATAACGTGAGCACCTTTTATACATAATTTTTTAACTACTCAGTATTCTTAAAAATTTAGGAAAATATTCTCTATAATCAAATGTTTTATTGAATTTTAGAAATTTTGTCTTTAAATTTACTATAGTCATCGCTCTTATTTTCTGATTTTTGTGTACAGGCGTTTCCATACCTGCAAAAATCACTAAGTTTATATATCATCTAAAAGGGTGAAATTAAGACAGAATTTTAAAAGATTTAAAACTTAAATTTTTAACTTAAATTATTGTAATAAAAATTTTTTAGAAAAGTAGAACAAATATTTAAAAATTCATTATTCATCAAAAAAATGTTTTTTCTTAAGACAAAAATGTCCTTAATAAATCTTATTTATAAAAGCAATTAAAAGTTTTTTAATTAAATAATGCCAGTTTTATTTTATAATTTCGAGCAGATTTTCAGTTTTCCAAAAGAAAAATTTGATTTAAATTCTCCAAGGAGTCCTGCTTTTAACTAATATAAATGAGGAGGCGGGGTAATTTCTTGAGATTTCATAAAGTGGGGGTAACAGATGTAAAAAAAATATTTTTTACCAAGATTTTCTAAAAACAAAATTTTAAAAAGTAATTTAATTCATGTATGAATAAGTCCTGAAAATTTCATTAAAATCTAACAATTATTTGATTTTAGCTTTGTATCTTCTCTCCAGGCCAATACTATTAAGAAGTCAGCTTTTCAACAAATCAATCTCAGTGACATTTGTATGAAGTCTCATTGTCAGAATGCTAACATTCTAACCCCACAGTTATATCCTCAAGTTTATTGATAGTATAATTAGTGGAAAATGCCAAAACAGCTAACCAAGGAGACTGAGTTTTATGGAAAGATAATGAGAACTCGTTTGCATTTTCTACCTGGACAGCGAAGTGTGTAGCCATATTTATCTGTCTGTTGAAAGCGTCGCTCATTCAAGCAGATGACACAGTAAATTTTGAAGCAGTTTAAACACATTGTGTGTTGTCCATCACAGGGGAAGACAATGACAGGTGTACTGGAGAGGAAAAAGAAAAAAATCAATACATAACAATGGCAATCATTATATAAAAAGTATTTAATTATTTTCTAAAAAACACAAAAAATATGAAAGCATACTTTTGTATATTGCAGATATTTTTCTAAGAAAAAAAATTGACTTAAATTAATGTTCTATTAATTATTCGAACTTGTAGCCTTGTTATGCAAGGTCACTTTTATTGCATCTAATAGGAATGAAAGGCTAAATTTTTTTATGGTTTCTACCATACATTATACACCTGCTCCCAGAAGAGTTAGCGGGGATGTTTTTCTGCTTCACTAATAAGTGAGATTAATTCTTATTCTTTTATTGTCCTCTCCCCTTAATAGTATATTTTTCTCATATTCTCTAACACTCAGTAACCTTTTGTAACTTAGTGGCTTTATTGCCTTGGTTAGGGTGAAATGATTAGAAAAAACAAAGACATGCTCGTTATAGCAATTTTTCCATTTTGGTAGGTTTTTTTTTTAAGTATTTTGATGATTCTACCATTCATCCTAAGAAAATCTTCCATTCAAATATATTAATCCATGGGATTATTTCATCTGATTTCTTGATAGGTTACTTGAAGTAATTCACTTCCTTTAGTGTGGAAAGTTCTTATTTATTCTTTTCTTTCTCCCTTCCATTTTCTTTTCCTAATTTTATACTCCAGTAACAACTGGAGTATAAAGTTAGAACTTTTTATAGCCATCATATTTCCTTTTTTCTGTGCTACAAATACCATGGATAGTTGATCTTATTTATTTTTTACAGTTTATCATCCCTTTATGGATTATTTAAAGCTAAAACAAGCTGGTGTTTGAAGCAGGAAGCAGTCATGTGGCTGCCACAATGAATTCGGCTATCATTAAACATGGCAGACAAGTTTAATCTCAAGCTATATTTCACATGACAAGTTTTCCCTTCTGCATCAAAAGTGGCAGTGAAGTCTTTGGTCTGGAACTGTGAGGTATGCCAGTCTATAATACCAGCCCCTGTACAGTAGAGAAAGGGTAATCTAAAGATCCCTGGTTCAATCAGTAGGCAGTGAACCCAAAAGATTGATGAATAGGTTTGGTTGGTTTTGTTTTATGGCATATCAACCTCAATAGGTTATTCAAGTGGACTTGACAAAGTTTTTTTATTGCTGGCAATAATTTTTTCCAAAAATCTATTGCTGGTAATTTTTTTTCCTTCAAAAATCTATTGTTGGTAAAAAAAATGTTTCAAAGATATATAGCTGGTAATGTTTTTTCCTTCAAAAATCTATTGTTGGTAAAAAAAATGTTTCAAAGATATATAGCTGGTAATGTTTTTTCCTTCAAAAATCTATTGTTGGTAAAAAAAATGTTTCAAAGATATATAGCTGGTAATGTTTTTTTCTTCAAAAAATGTATAGCTATTTGTATTGCTGGTAATATTCTTTTATTAAAAAAATATTGTTGGTAATAATTTTTTTTTAACTTATTACTGGTAACAACTTTTTTACAAAGTATTTCTGGTATTAAAACCCATCTATTTTTACACTTTCGTAGTATCTTGACCCCAGTTTGGGTGTTAACTATTTGCTCATAGCTGGGACCCCAACAGGTGCTACCATCCAACGTCAGGACACCAACAATAAAGAGTGGTTCCACCCCCCCACCAAAAAAAAAACTCTGATCAGAGGCCTTGGTATTGGATGTGGTTTATCGTCTTACCCAGGACATGGATGTAGTTTATAGTCAGACCCAGGATGATTGATGACTAGGGTTTCTGCTTTGTTATATCTGAAGATTATGACACTGTGGACAAACTTGTGAATCCCAAGTTCTTTGACTCAAAAGGCAGAAGGTTAAGAGAAGGAAGGAGGAAAATTAAACAAGAAAAAGAAAGAAAAGTTTGCAAAATTCATGAGTATGAGCTGGGAGAGAAAGTTGTTCAATTTGTCCTGGAGGGATATTATATTAGTCACCATTGTCTACAGACTGAAAATTGGCATCCATTAGTTGGTGAATAAGGAAAGTTGTAGTGAGACATGGAAAATGAACTTACCCTATTTTGGATCAAAAAGTCAAACAACTACAGATAAGTCAGTTGTCAGTCAGCACAAGAAAAAATTCTTCTACATCATAGACTGGAAGTCAACACAACAAAATTACTGACTAGCTTAACATTCAGAGCCTTTTCTGAACTGAACTGACAGTTTGCTAAACATAAACTACAAGTCTTAAATCCTAAAGTGCTTTAACAGATAAATTTCAAGAATTTGATGACTTTGCAAAAGGCCATATCTAATATAACTTAACATCAATCTTTATATGTGTGTAAAAGAGAATCAGACCTAAAATGCCTGAACTGATTACAATCAAACTTTGTGTATGAAATAATTCACAAAGTTTAACAAAAGTGAAGGCAAAATAAAAATGGTAAATCAAAAAGGCATTTTTCTCTTGAAATTGCTATTACTGTATAATATATTATTTGGTCTGGTTTGCTTTGTTTTACAGCATATCAACCTCAATGGGTTATTTAATGCCGACAAGATTTTTATTGCTGGTAACATTTTTTTCCTTCAAAAATGTATTGCTGGTAATAATTTTTTCCTTCAAAAATTCATTGCTGGTATTAAAACCTATTTTTACACTTTCATAGTGTTTTGACCCCAGTTTGTGGGTTAACTATTTGCCCATAGTTGGGACCTTAACAGGTGCTACCACCCTGGGTCAGGGTGGAACAGGGAGCATCAGCAAGAGGTGGTTCTATGCTCCTTGAAAATCTCCTGGTCAGAGGCCTTGCAGTCAGATATAGTTTATTGTCTTACCCAAGATGCTATATAATTCGGTAATTTTTATTGTTTTAAAATTTTAATAAAGCCATAACATATGGAACTGAATTCATATTTTTTTTCTTCTTGTAATTAAACATTCAGATTACTTCTTGTTTTAATTTTCCAAGGGGGCTTCATTTGGCTATTCAGTTTCATATAATTTTATTAAAATTTTAAAAATAGCTTTTTAAGATTATAAAATTACCAATTGAGTATATGGTAATAACAGAGTCAAGAGAAAAATGCCCTTTTGACACAGCGTTTTTCTTTCTAGTTCTTTGTTAAGCTTTGCCAAAGAGTTTTATGTTGTAATGAGATTCAAGGCGTGTACAATGGTTCACACAAATTGTTTACTAAAAATTTACAAAACATGTTTATTTACTTGTTTGTTGGTTGATATCAATCAACAAAACTTTCAAAAATTTATGTAGACAAAAATTTTTGTATGTTAAAAAAAAAAAAAAAAAAAAAAAAAAAGAACCCATTCCTAAAAAAATTTGAATCTGACCATTTCTGAGAATGTAAAACAAAACACTAAAATTTAGTACAGTTTCAGGAATGTTAGAAAGAAATCTTAGAAAAAGAAAGACCATGATATGAATGTATTAATTATTGTATAAATACATAATAATAAAAATTAAATTAATTTTTTGATTATAATATATGCGTTTACTTAAGAAAAAACAAATGCTGCCTAAATGAAAATGCCACCATTTGCTATTAAATCCAAGGGAAATAACTCATTCCGAAATATGAAAATTACAAAAAAAATATAGGTCAGGGTTGATCAAATTTGCTTAATTTAAGAGTCACATGCGAACCACAAGACAAAAACGTTTCTCTGTAACCCTTGAAAACCTGAAAATTCTTTAATTGCTAAGTTTCCCACCATTCTTTTCTTCAAGACTAAAGAACAACGAGAAAGGGAATGACAATAGTAGAAATGATATCAAAGAAAATAGAAGATGGCAACTGATGTTGCATTTAAATTTTTGAAGATTGTAATTATTAGGGAAGCAAATAAATAGAAGGGATTTCCACAGGTGGGAAGTGCGAGAAAAGAATCTGTTGAAGTAGAAGTGGAGGTTACATTTAACTATTTCAACAGTAAAAGAATGGAGCCTAGTAGCATGCTCCATATTATTTCTTCAGGTGGTTGGAATGTCGTACTGAACCTTTTATTTTGCTTGCTGGGGTAGACTGTTCTAGTTCCATATGCCATGTTTAATAGATGTCAGTTATCTCCTGTTAATTCCCCTCTCCAAGTTCTCCATCGCCTTAATCAGGTATTGAACTCACACTCTTTGGGTCTGGTCACTGGATCTAACCAATGCCATTATCCACTGTGCCACGTGCCCTTGAGGCAGTGGAGGTTAAGGCGGTGGAGAACTTGGAGAAGGGAATTAACAGGAGATAATTGACATCTATCAGACATGGTACGTGGAACTAGAACAGTCTCTCCCAGTGAGTGAAATAAAGGCTTCAGTTCAACATTCCAACCACGTGAAGAAGGCTTGAGCATACAATGGCCGAAACGTAATAAATATGGCGACAAAGATGAGGACAATAGTCCAAATAATGTAAATAGTGTATATAATATCTCATCTCAGAAATATAGACAGATACTGAAGGGTGATAAATATGGTAACAAAGATGAGGACAATAGCCCGAATAATATAAATAGTGTACATATTACCTCATCTCAGAAATATAGACAGATACCGAAAGGCCAAAACGTTGTAATAAATATGGTGACAAAGATGAGGACAATAGTTCGAATAATGTAAATAGTGTACATAATACCTCATCTCAGAAATATAAACAGATATCAAAAGATCACTGTAAAGTCTGTGAGTCTGTTGCCACATAGCCCCTTAGGGGTAAGGAAACTACTGTGTGTTCTTTAGCTACTGCTGGTCAAAGAGGAGATACAGTAATTATCTGTTCCTAACTATCTACACTCAAACCCCTCGACTGTGTGTAGAGCCTGACTGGGTGCCCGGGCAGAGCTTTGTGACCATCACTATTTTATCAACATTTACTTTTTTCTACCTATATTTACATATGTTACAAATTAAACTAAGCACAACTATTAAAGGATGAAAAATTTTCACTGTTTAGACATAAATCATGGGTGTTTCCCCCCCCCACAAATCTGAAGATTTGTTTTGCTCTTGCTAATTCTTGAAAAAAAAAAACAAAAAAAAAAACTATATGAAATACTCTATTTTTTATCCATGATGTTGAATGTGTTAAAATTAGTCAACTATTTAACAAGAAAAATTTCAAGTTGATGTTCAAAATTGCTGCAAAGCATTGTCGATTTATTTATTCCAAAAGCATCAGAATTCAGCCAACAATGAATTTGAAGCAGCTTGAATTCTGTTGCACAAGTTATTTTCTCACATTAAAATCAGTTCATAATATCACATTCAATGAGGAGGTGGGGGTAATTTTCGGTGATGGTTGTAAAGTTTTACTGTCCCAAACTTTGCCTTAGCAATTAGTCTGCATCATGAACATACATACCCTGGTTTTCAAGTCACCCTTCACCCCACTGGGTTAACAATACAAAACTGATTCTCCAGTCGCCTGCTGAATCAGGCTTTATTTAAAAGTTATTTCATTTTTTTTTTTTTTTTTAACTTTAAAAGTAAATATTTATGATTTGAGTAGATGATAAATTAAACATGTTATTTCGATATGCAAAAATAGATTTTTTATAAATTCATAAATGCTTCACTTACTGGACTTCGACACATGTAATGCAACCAATGTGTCGAGCATTGTTGCGGATATGTTTCAATGGCACTGAATCTGCAAATGTGTGCCTTTGTTTGCAATGAAAAATGAATTTCTGTAAAATAAAAAGACAAAGAGATACAAATGGTAACAAAAAAGTCTATGTTTTCATAAGCACAAGGATAAAAAACGGTTCAGCATAAAACCCAGAGAAAGGGCAGATAACAAACTCAAAAACACAATCTCTAAAACACATTAGTATGGCACAATGGTTAGCAAGCTAGAATACTTTAGTAAGTTTAGTCCTCACTGGGTGCCCAAATTAAACTATAAATATCAAGAAAATGCAATGTTTGACGAGCTCATCTTGGTGATCCATTTATGATGAGTTTGCTCCTCACTGGGTGCCCCAAACTTTTGTAACAAACAAATTAATTGAAACGAAATGAATAATTCTGTTATTATTTACTTTTTTTACGTATCTTTCCAATGAAATATGACCCAGTGTACATGTTAATATTTCATATGTCCATTCCATGGAGTCTTTACTTGCAGATTGACCACAGATTCTCGATTGGATTTAAATCAAGAGAGTTTCCAAGCCAGTCTATAGCACTTTGATTTGCTCACTGTTAAGGATTGCCAGTGAGTTTGTGCAGCATTACAGTTTTCGTACGCCTCCTTGGAGTAATGTTCATTGCGGACAATGGCCGTAACTAATCGACAGTTGAGATAGTAATGTCTAGGTGTGATAAAAATCTGAGGCAATCACAGATGACGCAATATTTTTCAAGGCCAAACAAATTTCATCATACACCCCGAAAATGGATTCATATTATATTTTCTCTAGCCCCTACCTCCCTTTCTCCATCACTATCTTTCTCTCTCTCTCTCTCTATATATATATATATATATATATATGTGTGTGTGTGTGTGTGTGTGTGTGTGTGTGTGTGTGTGTGTGTGTGTGTGTGTGTGTGTTTGATAATGATATACACCCCTGTACAAATTGAAACAAAATAAATAATTCTGTTATTATTTACATTTTTTTTGTATTTTTCCAATGAAACATGACCCACTGCACATGTTAGTACTTCGTATGTCCATTCCACAAAGTCATTCCATGCAGATTGACCACAGATTCTCAATTGGATTTAAATCAAGAGACTTTACAGTCCAGTCTAGTAGTTTGATTTGCTCACTGGTAAGGCTTGCCAGTGTGTTCGTACAATGTTACAAATTTTTGTACGCTTCCTTGGAGTAACATACATCACAGACAATGGCCACAAGACAACTAATTGACAGTCAGGACAATAGTGTCTGGGCGTGATAAAAATCTGATGCAATATTTTTCAAGGCCAAACAAATTTTATTATACACCCCGAAAACAGATTCATATTACTGCACACCACTGCAAATGACCTAATATGAGGAAAAAATAGAAATAGATTACACCGTGTCACTCAAGTGGATCTAAAACTGACCGTATGGTGAAAGAAAGGAAGTTAAAAATGTTGTTTCAACTACTGTATTTGACAACATAAAAGATGCATACTTATATAAGATGCAGCTCAATTGCAGCAGGGAAAATCAAGAAGAAATTAGTAATTAGTAAAAATATTAGTAAATGGTACAGCCTAGGCTATATTTATGAGATATTATTTTGATTAAACAAGCCATGATTACAATTAAATGAAAAATAATAGGAAAAAAAAGAACATGAGCCTATAAAATCTTTATTATATCCAAAGGTAAGAAAACAAAATAAAAAATCAAGCAATTATTACAACTGAGCAAAACAGTAAAGTTACCATTAAAATTTTATTCATCTTCAAATCCATTAAATTTGTCGTCTTCATTATCAAAACTCTGATCCTCATTTTCAATACTACTATCATCATCGTTAAATAATGCGCCATCTTCTGCTCCATTAAGAGTATTGCTAATACCACACTTTTTAAAGGATTTCACAATTTCTGGTCTAATATTATCCCAAGCTTGCTTCACCCATTCGCAGACTTGTACAAAGCTGGGTCTTTTTATTCATCCTGGAAGTGTAAGGTCATGATCAGGCAATGTCATCCACGTGTTCCAGTACTCCTTCATGTTTAAGTTTAAGCTAATAGGAGTTGCCAGTTAGCTAATTTCAGCCAACTATTGCAAATTTTAAACTTACATATGGCATCTAAGATGCAGGGGAATGTTAAAAGATATTTTTAGTAAAAAAAAAGTGTCTTATATGCCATCAAATACAGTAATTTGCACAATGATGTCGATGTGGAGATTTCCTATGACCCATTAGATTGCCTTACAAAGTAATTCCCTTTCATGACCTTCAGAACAACAGAGTTTATTTGGCAGTGCCCTCTCCTTTTCAAGCAGCATGGTACCAGCAGCAAGGTATGATTTTTGGTCTTACTGATGAAGGGACTCTGTTGTTCACTCTAATACAAGGCACAAGAGCCACTCAAAGTAGAGGGTTACTGAATGAGGTTGTTGAAAGTAGATAATGACTGGCACAAAACTTGAAGAGGTCAAGATTGTAGTGATCAAGGAAGCATCCACTTGGGAGCCTGCTCCACAAAGGGTGGTTCTTGGGTAGAAGCTGTCTGATTTGAACTTTCTTTTTATTAATGGAACGTAAAAGGAATACGGATGAGCCAACTTTGCATGAGTGGCATGGCAGATCTCAGGTGTAAAATTTTGAGCAAGTGGAACTAAGGAATATAGCTCATCCGAAGATTTACCATGGAAATTGCAAAGGAGTAGCAAGAGGCTAGTAATGTTTTGTCTGTGGGAAAGGTGTCATAGGGTGGAAAATAATTCATCACCCACAAGGCCATGTAAATGATTGTTGTAATGTAAGCAAAAAGTTTGTTGAGATTGAGAGGGGAGAAAACCTAACTGTTTACTCTCCCAGCAACTAAGGAGGTCATTGGCAGAGAGGGGTAAGAGACAGGAGGTAACGAAAATAACACTGTCTTGGAAACTACAGCAACTTGAGGAATAAAATGCTCACAGGACTGATAAGATATCATTTCTTGCCAACTGCTGTTTTCCTCGAGCTTTTATTGGCATGATGCATCTTACAAAGACATGGATCTTGAAAAGTTGCAGAGAGGCCTGTATCTAGACATACCAAGCTGTCTTGCTACTTATAGGAAAAACCTGGATGTAGCTGATGTTGACAGACATGCTTGCACATGATGCGAGGCCTCTTTTGCATCTATATTGATGCACATTCGCCACAATGCTTTCTAACAATGTTGAGGCTGGAAAGTGTTGACTGAGCAGCTCCAGCCCAGATAAGGCAGCATTACTCCATTTTTGGTCTGATTTGACTCTTGTAAAGATAAAACATGACAGGAGGAGTGAGATACTTTCTGAAGCAGTACAAGGGACCAGACCATTTGCCCAGCCTCTTTAGCAATGTATTATATATAAGAGTTTCACTTGATGTCTGAGGTGAACTTGAGTCCCAGTAAACATTCAAAGCAAGCTGCCTCATTAAGAGTACAATCACTGATCATGACAGAAAAAAAATTCAAGGTCTGCTTGGTGATGATGGAATGTTAATAGATTGGCTTTGGAAGTATTCAATGTTAATAGCCAGTTTTTACACCCCCCCACCCATGACCTGATAGAAAGAAAGAATTTGTATATCAAATTGCATGAAGAGTTATACATCACTTATTTTGATTAACTTAGTGTAACAGTCACCAAATTGACTGATTATATATATATATATATATATATATATTAGGTTGGTGCAAAAATAATGACGTAATAATGTTGTTTTTTACGTTAAAAAATACGTCAAACTCTTTGGGTCTGTCACCGGATCTAACCAACGCCTTTATCCACTGTGCCAGGTGTCCTTTAGATCCAGTGACAGACCCAAAGAGTGTGAGTTCAATACCCGGTTAAGGCAGTGGAGAACTTTCAGAGGGAAAATTAGCAGGAGATAACTGATAACTGACATCCATCAAACATTGCCCATGGGACTAGAACAGTCTACCCCAGTGATCGAAATAAAGGGTTCAGTTCGAAATTCCAACCACCTGAAGAAGGCCGGAGCGTACAACGGCCGAAACGTTGTGATAAATATGGTGACAAAGATGAGGACAATAGTCCTCATAATGTAAATACTGTAAATAATTTGTTGAATGAAATTTGTTGTTTGAAATATGTCAAAATTTAGCCTGCTGACAGAAACAGACAGGAATGATTCAGATTCACACTTTAAGTCTTTCAACCCTCCTCAGCTAACATCATGAAGTCAGTGTGTCAAAACAGGTCAACACTGTCTTTTCCCCCACTCTCTAAAGAAGATACCAATATCTCTTGTTTTTAACCAAGAATATATTTTTTCTATTTCATTTGTGATTTGTTTGTAGGTCTTGAAGATTGAGAGTTACTGTTTTTTAGAAACTTAATTGGGGTCACCAAACAGTTCTTTGTAACCTTCACTATCTTTTCAACATTTGCTTTTTTCTTGCCTACATTTATATATGCTACAGATTAAACTAAGCACAACTGACTATTAAAAAGATTAAAAGTCTTTGCAGATTTTGACATCATTCTGGGGTCATTTTTTTGGTTCAATTCCGTAAATTTTGTTTGCTCATATTAAGTTTCAAGAAAACATAAAATTCACTATTTTTTATCCATAATGTTGCAGGTGTTAAAATTATTCAACTTTTTAACACAAAAAATCTCAAGATGACTTTAAAAATTGCCCCAAAACATTGTTGATTTATTTCAGATGGAATGATCTATTATGACATTTATTTCAGAATGTCTCTAGTTTGTATTTAAATACATTGTATCTATTTTCAATTTTTCTAGTTGAATTGTTTGCCTATATTGCATATGATTCATTATTGTACATAATTAGGTTACAATAAAATTTGTACACTATTTACATTATTCAGACTATTGTTCTCATCTTTGTCACCATATTTATTACAACGTTTCAGCCATTGTATGCTCCGGTGTTCTTCAGGTGGTTGGAATGCCAAACTGAACCCTTTATTTCGCTCACTAGGGTAGACTGTTCTAGGTCCACGTGCCATGTTTAATGGATGCCAGTTATCAGTTAGCTCCTGTTAATTCCCCTCTCCAAGTTCTCCACTGCACTGAATAAAGACGTTAGTTAGATCCAGTGACAGGACCCAAAGAGTGTGAGTTCAATACCCAGTTAAGGCAGTGGAGAAATATAGACAGATAATAAAATTTGTATTTTGTATGAATACTATGTTATGATTCTGTTTATGTATATATAATAGATAAAAACTTGATGAACAGTTTCAGAATGCTAGTAGGAATCTTTTTTTAAAGCAAAGGTTCCTGCTAGTATTTTGAAACTGTTTGTCAAGGTTTTATCTATTATATTGTAGTGAACAGCCATATAGAAGCAAACGAGTCAGAGTGGCTTGCATCTGGTGCAAATGAAAATAAGTGTCTTACCTCAACGTGCGGCATGTGACATCAGCATTTCACTCCTTGAAAATGGCATTACCCTCCCATCTAACTATTCCAGCAGTATGTGCTGTAATGGGTTTTGTTTTGTACAGTTTGGCACGGTCTGACCAATAGCAAGTCATGTGCCGATTGATCGGACTGGAGGAAGCCATTTGCCTCGGGAACTGAGAACAAAAGTAAAGAACACTGATTGGTTGGTCAGCCACGGTGTTGGCCTGATAAAAGAGAGCTGAAGCACTGAGAAGGTAGAATGGTTTTATGTTGGTGAAGGGTGTGGAACGCAAGTACAGCAGATTGAACAAGTGAGTTAATCCATTTCCAGTTGCTGAACTGGTTAATATAACAACTTCTCTTACTACCCTTTTTTTTCATTTATAGCACACACCTCATTCAACATTACCATTTTGTTAACTGTAACCTTCTCTACCTTGAGCAGCTCTCAAGGCTTGTATTGGGTAAAACTTAGTATAAAAAAAAAATCACTTACTGCGTTTTTACTATAACAACTGCTACACTGACCGTTCACAATAGGACAAGCAAGTACATCTTCACGACATTTCGGTTCCTGAAATAATTAAAACATAAACATAGATGTAGGCAAAGAAAATTTCAATTTAGTTATAAAAATTGAAACTTGAACTATTTTCACGTAATTCAATGCTGTTCAGCCACAAAAAAAATTTACACAAAATTTACTTTCAATTTGTAATTTTAATATACAGTATTTCCTGTCATATGAGGTACATATTTCTCCAAAAATCACCTTCATTTTTTAACTGACATGTGGTTCTCAGAATAACATCTGAACATACCTGTCTGAGACACTAATCTCCTAATGACACCAGAATTAAATATATGGGATTATAAATGATTAAATTATGATTACCAATCAAAATAATGATAATTTAACTTGTTAGAAACTAGATTTAAGGTATGTGCTGGGTTCATCTTGTCATATTAAGTGTATGGTGGCAGAAACAAGAAAGAACAGAGGTTTAAGAAATAAATAATTGTATTAACAAAAAAATACAACAAATGGTGAAGTGGTGTGAAAGTCTTTCGTTGAAAGAAAGAGATAAGTAAGGTCGTCCACAGTGGCTTATGTTAGTAGAGGGAGGGTGAATCATGACACTGTGGCAATGGGCTTTGGCAAGTTGTCCTTGGAGATGAGAAGCCAGTTGTCTTTGGGTGTGGAGATAGCATTCTGATGGGCATGGGAACCCTGGCAGTTGTGCCAACCAATTGCCGAAGATGTCTCTTGATGGGCTTTTAAGTCCTTTTGTAGGCTCACATCGGCTCCAATTCCTATTTCGCTTCTTTAGGTGGGAGTGGGTGCTATTGGGTAAAAAATTGAATTGTAAATGAGAAAAGCTGAAGATGTGTGCGGAGCCGATGCATGTTTGATGGAATTTTTAGTTTGGTCTTGGGTTTTGGAGTGCTCACATCCGGCCAGTGGTGGAAATTTGTGTAGCATGAATCAGAAGGTGATCTGGTTTAGGAAGATTATAACAATCTTAAGAGATATCAAAGTAAGTTGATGTTACATCAGACCATCAAAAACACAAGAGCCTCCAAAGGGATGACCTAAAAGGTAACCTCAGAACCGCCAAGTGCTGTACTGGGCATCAAAGGATATTGGTGGATGTGGCAACATAATCAAGCAAGTGAACCAAGCTGAATTTAGGATATACAAAGACAAGACAACTAGATATGAGCTATAAAAATTCCCAACCTATATGGGGAAAGAGATACCTCCCAAAAAAAAAAAAAAAAAAGTAAAAAAAAAGAATATCTCAGGTTTAAAGCGATTTTAAAATAATTAAAAGTCTTTCTTGAAGCTTTTATTTTAGTTTTAATTTCAAGCTGATAGCTTGTATGATTTAAACGAAAATTGGGTGGTAGGGAAAATAAATTTCCACTCAAAACTGTTCCCACTGACAGCTAAAATGGAAACCAGAACAACGCTTTACTCAGGGCTATTTTCTGCACATGGTAAACAACAGTACTATACTGCTGATGAGGCCCAAATATAGGACGAAACGGCCGTCCAATGCTTTCTACATTCTGTTAAGGTTTCTTCTAGACTCAATGAATTAATTAATTATAATTATCTCAAATCCTCCTAATTTCTATCACTTATATATATATATATATATATATATATATATATATATATATTACTTATTTTTCCCTTCAAAATTATGCCAAAAGATTCACTAATGTTTTCATTCACTCCTTGCGAGCTTCATACAATGCACAAATATCATCAACTAAATTATATCTTTTTGTTTAAATTTGTAAAGCCAAGGGGCCAAAGTATAGTATTTACATATAAATCATTCAGCTTTATATTCTTATTAAATTACTAATATGGAATCGTCTGTGTCACAAAAGATACCTTAAGAAAATGGTATGGTGGATTCATCCAATTTGCTTCTTTTTTATGAAAAAAAAAAAAAAAAAAAAAAAAAAATATACCTTCATGGCAAATTTGATAAATATAGATAAAGATATAATTACATTATCTCGATCAATCAAAAAAGAATTTAATTCATGGCAAAATAAACACTGTGTCCGTAGTTTGGAAGCTTGTATACTCTTACATATTGGGCAGTAAATGAAGTAGTCAGATGGAGTCAAACTTGAGAGACCTGAAATAAATGAGAACAAATATTAATTAATAAAAGAATATATAAAAAGAAATTGTATTATATTAAGCGTCCTGGTGGCAGAACAAAGAAGAAACAACAGAAGTTTAAGAAATAAACAATTGTATTGATGTAAAAATACAACAAATGATGAATTGGTGTAAATGTCTCTCGTTGAAAGAAAGAAATAAGTAGAATTGTAAAGTCGTCTGCAGAGGCATATTGTAGGAGACAGAAGGTGAGTTGCGACTTACTGCAGTGACGGACTTTGGCGAGTTATCTTTGAAGATGGGAGGCCACATTCCACATATTTACAGTAATACAACTCCACACAGCAACCTTCTACCTTGAGTGGCTCTTGGAGTTTGTAATGAGTAAACATCAGTAAAAAAAAAAAAAATATTTATAACAAAATTGAATAAAATCGGCTAGACTACATAATCAGACACGCCTAAAAAATTAAAAAAATAAAATGTTACATTTGTAGATTATTTTAGAACCTGTTTGTGAATCTTGGCTGTTGTGCCGACCGACTGCCGAAGATATCCCTTTGATGAGCTTTTATGTCCTTTTCTTAGGCTCCAAGTTTTATTTCGTTTCTTTAGGCAGAAGTGGGTGCTATTGGGTGGAAATTCTGGATTGTATTTTTCTTTGAGTGTGTATGTAAAACGGAAGGTATGTGTGGAGCTGATGCACAGTTGACGGATTTAGTGGTGGAAATTTGTGTAACATGAATCAGAAGATCCGGTTTTAGGGAGATTATAACAGTTGTTTTGAACATTGAAAAATCAGTCTGTGAAGCTCATTTTGAAATTTGTAAAGTGTTAAATCAAACTGGAAACTAAGAGAGAAAATAATATGGAATTTCTTATAAATCAGAACAATGTTAAGCAAATAAATAAAGTGGAAAAAATTCTGTGTAACAGGTTTTATCCTTGAGAGGGATTTAATTGTACCAAAGTAATACTTGTATTGATGAAATTATATGTAGGAAGGTGTAGAGGAGATAAAAATGCGAATGTCAGTTATAAATATGCACAAATATCTGAAAAGGTTGGAAATTTGAAATTCAAAATTTTTCTTTTTTTGTTAGATGTCTCTGGACATGCCGAGCTGATTTCTTCCAGTTTCCTTATGCTTTTATTTAATAATAAGAGTGATAAAAGCAAAAGCAGATAGGAGAACTTATCGTCCGGTTCACACTCCTCCCTGGTCTTTCAAACAAGAGTAGAGGTTTATCCCTTATTTCCTGCTTGGGATTGGGTTTCTAGCTCCTTCTAAAGTCTACTTCAACTCTATACTCCTTCCTAACACTTGTCCTTATTTAAGCTAATACAACTCCACACAATAACCTTCTACCTTGAGTGGCTCTTGGAGCTTGTAATGAGTAAACATTAGTAAAAATATATATAAGAAAACTGAATAAAATCGGCTAGACTACATAACCAGATACGCCTGAAAAATTAAAAAAATAAAAAGTTATATTTGTAGATTATCTTAGAATCTGTTTCTTAAATTCTGGCATTAAGTAACAACAACAACAAAAAAAGCCTCCATTTGCTTGAAAGTTTAGCAGTACTAAATTTTGAATTGACTGTCAAAGACAGTCAATTCATAAGCTGTGCTAGGGATAGTTTTGCAGAACACCACAAGTTGCTACAAGGCAAGGCTAACAGAGTTGGGTTTTTTTTTCTTTCCAAAAGTAGCTCCTGCCCCAATCTGAAACATATTTTAAATACTCAAGATACCAAAAATAAAAATAAATGTAAAAAAAAAAAAAAAAAAAAAAAAAAAAAACGCGACAAGTGAAAAAAAACATAAAACACTACATGTTATCTCCCTTGCTTTTCAAAAAACGTACATTGTTATCTCCCTTGTTTTACTTTTCAAAAAAAAAAAAAAAAAAAAAACGTAGATTTTCAGATGTTTTTTATCATTACTTCAATAAAAGACAAAATTGAGAAATCGGTCAGAGGATTAGCATATTATCTGAATCGCTCTCAATATCAAAATACCCCCCACATAAAATGCTCCTTTTAAAAGGCAATTGCAAGCAGCACATTTAAAATGATTAAAAATTTTGGTTAATTTGCTCTTTAAGCCCCACGCTAAGTAATAAAAATTTCCTGAATAGTTATATTTAGGTGTAAATGTACATGCTTAATTCGAAAATAACAAAGAAATTTTGATAAAATCTACCGTTTTGGAGTTATCAACAATAAAAGTTTGGACTCATTTGCGTCACGGCAGCCATTACTAACATTGTTTGCATATAGTTCGCGCGGAATAGTCTTGATCATTGCGCAGTAATTGAGTCAAGCAAGAACTGTAAAAAAGCTGTTAACAAGGTAATCTTCCATGCAAATCTAATCAGTATAAACAAAAGTTGATCTTTATCAATCTAGATTTGATTTGGTTTAGTTTGTTTTATCAACTTCAATGGGTTATTTAATGCCAACAACTTTTTTCCTGGTAATATTTTTGTCAAAAATCTATTTCTGGTAATATTATTTTCAAGAAAAACGTATTGCTGGTAATAGTTTTTTTTTTTATTTCAAAAATTTATTTCTGGTAATAATTTTTTACAAAGTATTTCTGGTATTAAAAGCTGTTTTTACACTCTCATAGTGCTTTGAGCACAGTTGGGGTGTCAACCATTTGCCCATCGTTAGGATCCTATCAGGTGCTACCAACCCGGGTCAGGGTGGACCTGGTAACACCAGCAATCAAGAGGTGATTCCACCCTCCTCAAAACCTCCTGATCAGAGGCCTTGCTGTTGGATGTAGTTTATCGTCATACCCAGGACGGTATCAATCTAGAAGCAGAATCCTGTTCATAATATCAATAATTGTGTCAAATTGATTTACAGAGTTATTCACTTTGTAAACAAAAAGAGACATTTTTAGTGTAGAGGGTTGCAAAAAGATTTCTTTTAAATAAAGAACAAGCAGATATATTTTTTAACTAAGTACAAATATTTACATAAATTAATAAAATTATATATCCATTTATTCTTCATTTATGGCAAATAATTATTAACCTCAAATGTTTGTGCACATGCTTCTAAAAAATGTTAACCAATATTCTTTGAAAGAAATTCTATAGAGAAAAAGTTTTAAAAATAAGTTCAGAAAAATGTTAAAAATTCAGAAAATTAAAAAAGAAATATGTAAATATCAATGATGTTAGCAATTTCTAACTTAATATTTATAAATAACTACTAGGCTTGGTTTGTTTTGTTTTACAGCATATCAACACCTCAATGGGTTATTTAATGCTGACAAGATTTTTATTACTGGTAACATTTTTTTTTCAAAAATGTATTGCTGGTAATATTTTTTTTTTTTCAAAAATGTATTGCTGGTAATATTATTTTTTTTTCAAAAATGCATTGCTGGCAATAATTTTTCCTCAAAAATTCATTGCTAGTAATAATTTTTTACAAGAATGTATTACTGGTATTAAAACCTAGTTTTACACTTTCCTAGTGTTTTGATCCAAGTTTGGAGGTTAACTATTTGCCCATAGCTGAGACCCTAACAGGTGCTACTACCCTAGGTCAGAGTGGACCTGGGAACGCCAGCAATTAAGAGGGGGTTCCATACTCCTCAAAACCTCCTGAGCAGAGGCCTTGCTGTCAGACGTAGTTTATCATCTTACCCAGGATGCATAAAAACTAGGGTCAATAACTCTATAAAAATCAGGGATCAATTTTACACAATATCAATATTACGAACAGAACATACCACTTCTAAATCAACAATGAAAAAAAATAGATAAATTTTTAAATTCTGACAAGTGCTGTGGCCTAAGGTCTAAAGCAGTGATTCCCAAAATTTTTTTTTTCAGGGCCACAGAATGAAAATTTGGTTGCGCATCACCAAATTTTATACGATAAAAAGTACATTTAAAAATAAAAAAAAAACGACTAATAGTGTGTTAAATATAAAATATAACCCAATTAAATTACAATATGATTAAAGTACGCAAATTTAATAAACAATATGAGCTTGTTTTTGACAACTAATCTCTCTCATATTGGGCCTAATTTGAGATAAACAGACTCATCTCTTCTTTTTTTTGCTTTTTGACATTTGTCAGAGCTGAAAAGGCAAAAGCAACTCTATGGCAAAAAAGGTCCAAAGATATATATTTATTCGAAAATTATAACATAAATATGTTATAAAATCAATACAAAAATAGCCATTTGGTTTCAACACTTCTGGTGTCATATCAAGTGACGGTGCTGAATGTAGAATAAAGGGTTTTAAAAGGTTCAAATCAATCAAACACCCCATACAAGTATACAAGAATTCAAAAAACTTGACAACGAACTAAGGTTATAATAATTATTTAATGCTTTAATGTTGGGGTGTTATATATATATATATATATATATATATATATATATATACACCATACTTATTATAAAACCCAGGTTGTGGGTGTGTGTCTGTTTGTTTATATATTGGATTGGATTTCCTACATTTTTCAACCGATTTCAACAAAATTTCACAGGACTACGTAAAATTACCTTGCGGTGGTTCTAACAGCACCAAAAATTGTAAAAACACGATTGTTTTTGCATGAAATCAATTTGAAAACATGATTAAGAGGCATCGCTGTCACGATAATGAAAGGGGGACAACTCGTATCAAGTTATACTTATTACACCCAGGTTGTGTGTGTGTGTGTGTGTGTGTGTTCGTTCATATATGGGATTGGATTTCCTAGATTTTTCAACCGATTTCAACAAAACTTCACTTTTTTTTGGCAGGTAGTGTTTCTTATTGTCTTGCACACTTTTTTCTTTATTTTTACATTCAGAATGCTTCAAAAATTCCATTTACAAGACAATTATTTATAATAAAATTCTATTCAGTCGGTAGACTCATAACGATTGAAAACAATGTTTTTGTTTGAGTTTGGGTTTGACCAATTCGTAAAAAAAACAAAAACAAAACTAATTAAGACATGCGTGTCCATCAACCTTAAACAATAATCTTTGTCAATTTTATTTTTCAGTCTTTATGATGGCCTTACTTGATCTATCTCTTACTGTTACATCCCCGGGCAATGCCGGGCTCTACTGCTAGTATAGAAAGAGAGAGAGGGAGGGAGGAAGAGAGTTAAAGGGAGTTAAATTCAGAACATTATTATTGATAACTTTCTCCTCCAATTTGCAGACCTTAGTTACTATATTCTTAATACTTGATATAATGCAAAAATATCACAATGATAAAATCGATCAATAATTATTTATACTGGGACTCATGCATGCAATTACAATTAATCCATAATAATATTTTAAATTTTGAAACCATATTTATTTTTGGCATATGAATTTTTTTAAACTGTTTCTAAATCTTTGATTGTCTTTCACTCAGTCAACCTCACCTGCTATCCTCTCCCACCCCCCACCTACGAGGTGCACAGCACCATTTGGGACACCACTAGTTTAAAGAATGCTAAATGTACAAAATTTATTTATTTCAAAATCAATTTTTCCTGTGTTTTTATGTGTAGATCACTCTATTAAAATAAAAGGTGGTAACGGTAATTCAATTATAAAGGAAAGGAATCTATGAAGAGCCATGATCACCTGAAATTTTAATTACAGATCAAAACACATTTTATGTTTCTTTTTTTTTTTGCATTTGAAAGTTAGATATAATTTTTGAGATTGTAAATGATATTATCAAATCCTGTTATTTTTAATTGTTTGCAATAAAAAACGTTTTCCAATAAATAAATAAAAAATGATAATTGTACTTACTCTGGGTACTTAACTGGAATGTATCTTTCGGATCAATTTTTATCACATGCAAATTGCTTTCATTTTCTAAGTTCAGATCCTGTTCAAAGATAAAAAAAAAAAGAAAAAAATTTTAAAGTTAAAAAATGTCCATCTCTAGAATTTTGTGTTGGGGATGGAAGCAAATAAGAATTTGCATACTAAAATTAGTTCCCATGATTTTCACAATTGGAAGGGGACATTTTATAGGATGGGGGCTTGGCAACGAACCTGCTTAAAATTAATTTTGGTACTACAGGATGCGATGGATAAATTGTCGTCTAAATTCCACAAAAATGAAAATAATACTGACATCTCTCATTTTAACAGATATATTTACCAAAATTACACAAACATATCTTGAAATACTAAAGATTAAATTTATTCAATAAAATCGCAAGTTGCTTCAACCACAGCCTTCAGATGACTACGGAATCTCCTTCAACTCTTCTGGACAGTCTCCTTGTTTAAGTTGGTGAATGCTGCCATAATCCATGCGTTCAGTTCGTCTTTGGTGTTACAAGAAGTTTTGTTGATCTCTCAATCAACTGCACCCCACACATAATAATCAAGGGAGTTCCAGTCTGGAGTGTTAGATGGCCAGATGTAAGAGGTGATGTAGTCGCAGAAATTGTCTAACAGCCATGCCTGGGTTCTCCTACTTGTGTGGATGGTGCAGAATCGTTGCCAGTCATAGGGTCTTCCAGCAGTCAGCTTCTTGACCCAGGCCAGCACTACCTCCTCAAGGCACTTGATGTAGACCTCCGTGTTGAGCCTGAGGCCTTCACCAACAAATTCAGGAGTTCTTTTCTTTCAGAGTGAGTTTTCCAAGCTGCTGAACCATAATCAACATTAGACTCATCCAACTCTTCCCGAATCCTCAACAATGTCCTCAGATTGACACCCAAACACTCTGAAATGTTCATATTGGAGCTTCCAGTGCAAATGCAAAGCAGTACAGCGTGCCGTTTCCAAATTTCTGGTGGAGTGAATTGTGTCATGGTGCTCTTTTTCTCACAGCTGATGCCCAACTGACCCTACTATACTGTGCAGTTGACAAAATCAAAAACAAACAATGTACATGTGCAAACTTAAAAATATAAAATGACGATAATTTACCCATCGCACCCTGTACTTAAACAGATAGGTATATTTACATAGCCTCCTTACCGAAGCTGTGGCACAAGGTTGTTATAATGCGAGGGGGGCCATACACATGCATATGGGCCAAGGACAAAACCTGATTTTTTGCCCAGCCCTCATGAACACTGGCATCAGTATTACAGCGACCAAACCTCTTTAGTATGATGAAGAAGGTGCTGCTGCAAGGTTAGAATCCCCAGCGCTGAGCAACTTCTCCCATCTAAAATGAGAAGAATTGTAGCTCCAATTACAGCACAGCGAACATTAGCCACACCACAATAAACCCTCACCACATGTAAAAAATATGAAAAATTTGTAGGGGGGATAATTTTTATAGTTTAGAATTTAGGAGGTATTATTTTTTTATTGATTTAAAAGGTGAATTTTTGTTAATAATTTTTTTTTTTTTAATCATTTCGCCCAAAGCAAGGTAATAAAGCCACTATGATACAAGGGGTTAATGAGTGTTAGAGAATATGAGAAAAACTACTATAAAAGAGAGAGAACAATAAAAGGACAAGAATTAAGACAGAAGATAACAAATGACATTGCATTTAAATTTTTAAGATCAATGTTGATTGGAAAGTAAGATGCCAGAAGAGAGTTCCACAAGTGAGAAGTGCAACAGAAGAAACTCTTAGCATAGAACTTATGGTTGCATCTAGTCATTTCAACTGCAAAATAATGAGACCTTGATGCCAATCTAGTACTGCGCTTAAATTCATAAAGTCTAGGTACCATAGGGGAAAATACATCAGAATAATTAGCATGAAAGTATTTATAGAAAAGTTACAGGGAAGCTATATTACGGCAATGGGAAAGTGACTAAAGCTGAGATGCCAGGTCGGGACTAATAACATTGCAGATTCTTCTTTGAATTTTATCAAGAATCTTTAAATATATAGTAGGAGCATCAGACTAGATGTGGCCGCAATATTCAAAGTAAGGACAAATGATAGACTTATAAATATCTAGGTCCCTGGTGAGAAAAATTGTCTACCATGATATAGTGAACTAACTTACTTAGCTGCAGGATTAGTAACTGAATGATATAAAAATCAATCCCTGTCCTTTTATAAAGTTGTCAGACTTGGTAATTAAATTAATTATTAATTATATTAATTATTATTAATTATAATAATATTAATTATATAATAATATATATTAGCATATTAATTATATATTATATAATATTATATATTAATTATATATTTTATATAATATTATATATTAATTATGTTATATTAAAATTATATTAATATATTAATAATATATATATAATAATATTATATTAATTATTATTTGTTATTAATTACAAATGTTTGAATTTTTTAACTTTTTTTTTTAAATTTTGGGGAATGATACTTTTTTTTTCAAATTTTTATGAGTAAACTAGTTTTCTTAATTTGACTTTAAAGAATAATTTTACTTTAATATATAGAAATAAAGAGAAAATTAAATAATATGTCATCTCTCTCCCATGATAGCATATATTTCTATTCCACGCCCCAAATACTGGCAGCACTTAAATAAGATCAGAGAGTTAGGTTGTTATGACATTTAGTGTTGTTACCAAAGAACAGTCAATTAGTTATGTGCCATGCATGATACACGCTAAAGCAATCCTATATCTTTCAATAAAGGACTGACAAGGCAGATAATTTTTCGCAGTAGGCTGCCATTTCTTTCTGCAGTAGACCAGTTGCCATCCAAGGCTATAGAACCCAGTCTGTCCTGCTATTTACCCATAGCTGGAGGAAAAAGAAGAGGATTCATACCTTTTCCAAGGGTATTAGCACATAAGTGAATGTAATGGATTCAAATGGAATTTGAACTCGACTCTCCGATTCCTCAATCCAAACCACTATCCATTACTCCACCGTGCCTCCTCGTTGAACAGTAGTGACTAAAATGTTAAGTAAAGCAAACTTTTCAAAAGTAAGCAAGAATTGAAACTTTCAAAAGTACATCTGTTTATTTAAGCAGATAATATCAACCATTTCAGCCTCGTCAGTTGTTTCCAATTTCTCACTAATGCCCTTGGGAAAGGCATGAATCCATTTCTCCCACTTCCAACTATAGATAGACTGGGTTCTTGAATAGCAGCCAGACTAAGTGAAGGATTAGTCTTACTTACTGTAAAGATGACGACAGAACTCAGTTCCAATATCTTTTAGTTACTCTTTTCTGGTTGATTGCTTTCCAGTCAAGTTGGATTTTCAAAAATGTAAATGCAATATCAATCGTTATCTTTTTTTTTTTTTTTTAATTCTTGTCCTTTTATTGTCCTCTCTCCTTAATAGTAGTTTTTTTCTCTAACACTCTCTAACACCTTGCGTTCTAGTGTTTTCATTGCCTTGCTTGGGGTGAAATGATTATAATGTATTTTGATCAGAAACTAAATCATGAAAAATTTAAATGCTTTTGAGATATTATTTTTTGCATGAAATATACGAGCAGAGGGCCAACCAGGGTGGCCCTGTTAGCACCTCACCTAAACTCATGATATCAGTAATTGGACCCTAGAAGACTGGCATAGTGGTCTAATGAAATGCTGTTCCAATTATTTAGGGCTGATGGTAGGGATTGGGTGAAGCACAAACTCCCAATTTCAACAAGGCACTCTACAGGCTGCTGATAGTTCCATCACAGGGTAGGGTGTATTCACCAGGCATGGATTGGGTCAATTGATCTTAAATATGTCATTGACCAATGATTGATATAGTTCACTGATTCATGACCATTTCTACCCATTCATGGACTGCATGTACCCAAACCCTGATGGAATATTCCAGCAAGATAATACACTGTCATCAGGTTCAACTTGCACAGAATTGGTTTGAGGAACTGGAAACTTCCAATGGATTCTATTGCTACCATATTCATCTGACATCAGCTCAATTGAGTATTTATAGTGATGGTGGAGAGGTTTATTCGCATACAAGAACCTGTACCTAAAAATATCAGAAAGCTGTAGACGGCATTGCCCAGCATCTCCCCAGTAGTCTTTCAGCCACTTTGGGGAATCTATAACATGTTGAGTTATTCACTTTGTAAACTTGAGGCATGAAGAAGGTGGGTATTACATGATACTGGAACCTATCCTATGACTTTGGGCACATCAGCTGGGAAGAAAATAACTATTTCTAATTTTGATAAATAACACATTGAGGCAGGGCCAGATTATCCTATAGGCCTAGTATAGGCTGCAGCCTATGGTCCCTCAAGTTTGGTTATAATGCTGGTTTTTTTTTTTGGGGGGGGGTTATACTGAGAGGAGAATATGACTTGGCTTATGACCAAAATCTATACTGTCCAAATCAAAATGTTATATCAACATTTAGCTTAGTATGGTACAAGGCCAGAAGCACTGGGTACCTAGTAAGTATCAAATGTTGGATAATCTAAATTTCTGATCTTGTGCCATACTATATTACCTTTAGTAAAATGTCTATCTTCTGATTTGGGTTGGGTTATAGGTGTAACCCTACGTTCTATACTGGAAGGTTCTTCTCTTGCACTTCTCACTTGTAGAACTTCCTTTCAGCTTCTTGCTTCCCAGTCAACTTGGATATTCAAAAATGTAAATGCAATGTCAATCATTATCTTCTCAATTCTTGTTCTTTTAATGTCCTCTCTCTCCTGAGTACATATTTTTCTCCTATTTTCTAACACTAAATAAACCCTTACATCTTAGTGGCTTAATTGCCTTGCTTAGGGTGAAGTGATTAAAAAGAAAATTCACAGGTATGGAAGTAAAGGAATGTGTGGAGAACCATGAATGTCTATGTCCTGAAGTGGCATGGAAGGAATATACACCATGGGTGAAAAATTAGGTGGATGTAAGGCAAAATTAAAAAATGGTATTCAAAATGATATAATATTAATTCTAAAAATAAACAAAAAAAAAAAAAAAACAGAAACTTCACTATGAACAATCAGATGTTGAAGCATATTTTAAATAACAAAAAAATGTATAGAAAATTATTTAAATGAAATGATTCTCAAAATTAATCATTTCAAATAATAGATAAACTATTTCTAATAAGAAAATATATATATATATTTTAGTTTAGTTCAACAAACATCAGATAATAATAATTTTTATTAAATTTCATAAAAGTCAATAGGGAGTGTCCATTTTTCTATTTAAATTGATTGTAAATTAATACCCTTGGTAAAATTATGAATCTATCTCTTCTAGCCACAGATGTGGGTAACCTAAACAGCAGGATAGGCCATACTGGGTTCTATAACCTTGGATGACAACAAGCCTAGTAGAAGGCAAACTCAGAATTCAACATTATATGTAGCCCTAGAGAAGCACATTATGCAGCTAAGGAAAGAATCCTTTTCCTTGGTTTGATGATCCCGACTATGGTCAATTTCTTTTAAATTAATCTCCCTACAGAAGCCAAAAACAAATTATGATCAACATATACGATGTGATTTCTTTTTTTTTAAAAAAAAAAAAAAAAAAAAAAAAGGAAATTAAAAAAGATTACGAATTTCAATTTTTTTTTATTTTTGTATTTTAAAGAAATCTGGTGATCAGTTTGGTTTTCGTAAGGGAATTGATTTACAAATTTACAAACTGAACCTATTGATTGTTTTTTTTTTTAAATTAAATTATTTATTTTGTTTTTTTAACCATTTCATCCCAACTCAAGCAAGGTGATAATGCCACTAAGACGCGGGGGGTCACTGGGAATTAAAGAGAGTTAAAAAAAAAATAAACTTTAGTTAGGAAAAAGGACAATAAAAGAACACTAGATGATTCAGGAAGGCAGAAGATGGCGATTGGCGTTGTATTCATTCGAAGATTGTAGGCGGTGAGGTGCTTTTTTTTACTTTTAAGGGGAAAAAATATGTGATTATTTCTGTCCACAGTACCTTTTTTTTTTTGTACTATTCTTGCTTATTTTGTCTTCATTATTTGTTTGTTTGATTTACAAATGAAACAAATAAGACAAATTTAAAAAAAAAAAAAAAATAATAATTAACTTTTTTTTTTTTTTTATGGGACACAAAAAGTCGAAGGTAACCCGACTCAAAATGAAATAGTACCAAAGAAAAAAAAAGATCCTTTTGAATTATATTTAATTTACAATATTTACTTCTCTAAAGAATCTTGAAATTAAAAAATATACCAAACAAAATATTGATCAATTCTTCATCATTTGGATTAATTCTTTATAAATTATCACCTCAGCAACATGTATTATTGTAAAATTTAGAAAAATAAATATTTTATTCTTAAAATTCAGAAAGATAGACCTTTGATTTTTAGAATTTAGAAAAATAAACATTTTATTTTTATTCATGTAAAAAAAAATTTAGAAAAATAAACATTTTTTTTTTTTATGTATTGTAAAATTAGGAATATAAACATTTTTAATTTATGTATTGTAAAATTAGGAATATAAACATTTTATTTTTATTATTTAAAATTTAGAAGAATAAACATTTATTTTTATTTAAACGGCTATTAAATTCTATGAGAGTTTTAGTTTTGAAAAGAATAATCTATTTACATAAAAAAAACGAATGTGAAACAATCATTCACATTTTGAATTTTTGATTTAAGAAGAAACGTTAAAAAGTAAACATGAATATTTTCTGTACTGGAAAGACAGAAAAAAGAAATTGATTTTTTTTTTTCATTTAAAATTTATTTTGACATCCATAGTTTTTACGATTATTTAACATTTTTTCAACATTGAATAAAAAAAATAAAAAAATAAATAAATATTTACAGACCTGTAATACGACATTTTCATCAAGAGGACATCCGCAATAAACTAGGCGATAATTATTAAATGATGAAGTTCGTGGTTCATTTATCGGCAAAAGTTGGAATTTTTGTAATGCCGTAGCTTTTAGATCACCTATAGACAGATTGGTGGCAACTTTAACAGTACTGGAAATATGTCTGTATTTCACGTTTAATGTTAAAGTTTGGTCATCGTGTCGATCCGAAGAGGAAGTTGTAGCATCCATTTCCAGTCCGTCCTCAAATTTCTGCAGTTCTTCCGCGACGATGTCCTTTTCGCCGTTGTCAGTTTCACAGAATAAATAAGAATCGTTTTCTTCACTTACTTCAGCCACTTGCCTCAACGAAGGTCGTCTTTGTGGGGAAACGATTTGCCACATCAAAAACATTTTTCATTATTAAAATAAATGATGCAATAATTTAAAAACAAAAAAACTCATAAAATAATAAAAATATCTGTTTTTAAAAAAAAATGTTCTATCTTTTCTCTTCTGAAATTATAAACTGCACTAGCCATTCATTTATTTAAAAAAATATTTTTTTAAATATGTTTTGATCAGAATTTTCCTATTTTTAAAGAAAATAAAAATACATTTTTTGTTTTTTTTTTTTTTTTTTAGGCAAACTTCTGGATTTGAGTCTTTTTACTAGACATGCCACAGAGCAGCACTTACTTCCTTTCCTATTTTCAATAAATTAGCCACCCAAAGAAGCTAGGTTAAGGCGAAATAATAAATAATGCGACAATATGCAATCAACACTAACACAACAAAGGGAAGAAAAGAAGAAAAAATAAAAAGAAAGAAACTTAATCCCACGTAGACACAGTCATTGGAAAATGAAATACAAGCAGTGTAAACACTACACTACAGTGAAGGTCAACATCTGTCTGTGTTAAAAGTAAAACTGATGTAGTTTCTTTTGCTTATTTAAAAAAAAAATCATATTCACTCACTGACTGCGAGAATACTTTGTTTTTACGGCGACTATATTTTGCTGCTTCCGAACGGAAGGCTATACCAACAGCAGCAAAACAAATCTATTTACAAGCCCACAAATGGGTGGTACCCAGTGCTGAATTTTTATTTACCTATAGGCTTTTAACAAGCAGGAGCCTAGGGCCTCAAAATCTAGGTGCCCTCCAGACAAAAGAAAGTGTATAATTTGACACTGTCATAGGCCTTTCTTACACATGCTGCCACAACTCATTAAACAACAAGTAATTTTAAACACCCGTCAGTATCCTCGGCTTTTTACTAAAAACTAAAACTGTTTAATAATTTAACGCTCTTTCATTTTTCTCTACTCGTGAGAATGGGAGATTTGGAAAGACCTCCCAGAATAGCCTAGGGCATCTCTTCATCTAAATCCGGCCCTGGTGGTATCCAAAGGTGAACGAATTCCGTTGCTCTGTCTGACTCCCTCAACTGATTCCCCTAAACCCAGTAGCAGACAAAGTTGCCTTTTTGATCTATTTGTCAGTCTACAATCAAAATCGGTTAATAACAAATAACACGGTTAAATGAAAATTTGGGATTAAAAAAGAAAGGCCAGAAACGAAACGCAAACAATTTATTTTAAATCTAAATATTGTTGGGTTGACTTTCCTTTTTGTTTCATTCTTCTTCTTCAATGTCCCTTCAGCACGTGAATGATCATGGCTCTCCACAATTTCCTATCTTTTGTAATTCTCAGCAATAGTTTTTAATATCCCCCAAACTCCTTCCTTGTTCAACCACTTTTTTTTATACACGCTCATAAGTCAGGTTACTCAGTTTCCTATCTTCCTCTTCCTTTCAATATGCCCTGTGAGTGTCAAATTTTCCAAGCCTTATTTCTTTGTGTGTCCAAGAATTTACGACTCTCTCTTTCTGATTCTAAGTATGTCTTTTTTGCTTCCATTTTCTTTAAGAGTTCCTTGCTGTTCACATTCTCTGTCCATGGCATTCTCAGCATTCTACCCTAGAACCACATCTCTCTTGCCTCTAGTCTTCTCTTTGTAGTGGATGGGTTAATTATGTGGTAATATTTGTTGAGAATAAGTTGCGTGTCAATTAACTATTTCCACTAACATCAAAATAAAATACAAAATTCAACTGAATTGTTTTAAAACGTAAAAATTAGATTTATTTAGGTTGGTGTACATTACAACATGCAAAGAAAAGGTAGGACAGAGTCGTGTCCCTTTGATTTGGAAATATTTGTACCAGAGTTCATATTACGAATAAGACATATTTAATTAGAAACTAATAAAACATTCAAAACAATGTACAAGCAGAATATTTGGTATATGTTATGTTGGCAAATATGTATGATGTTTTAGGTTTCAGAATGTCTTTCTTGTAATCGTTCGTTAATGTTGATATTAAAGTTGTTAATATTTAAGTGTTTTTTAAACAGAAAGTTCTTAAGTAATTTACCTTTTAGTGTAATATTGAACTTGTAATTCAGAAGAATAAAGTTTGGAATTGTGAGTTCTAAAATTGGTAAAAGTTCAGGAGTGATTTCAGAGGTTGGTGAGTGAGTGTATTGGAGTTGTTTCGTGTTAAATAAATTTAACTTTGTAACTTCAAAAGTATGAGTGATGTGGAGTTGTTTGGCAGTTGGCTCACGAAGCTCACAATATTTATTTATACAAATGTGTATAAAATATGGCACAAGGCCTAAAAAGGGGATGGGGAATGACGGTCTTCTTCTGTCTTAAATCTAAACTTAGCTAGTCCCAGACACGGACCCAAACAAACTAACAATATTCCAATCACCAAAACAACACATTCAAACCTACCTTTCTTACTACGTCCACCATAATGCCTCAAATTCTCTATGAAGTCCTAACTAGTCCCCTTAAGTACAAAAATTGTCTGTGGGGGGAGGGTCAATAAAACAACAACTTTTAAAAGATCCCCAAATGAGTATATACAATATGACTTAAGTATTTACAATAAGAACTAAACAAAACTGTGTTAGTAGTAAAACCCCCCACAAACCATAAATGTGGCAGCAAAATCAGTTAACTAGACGAAATCAATGCGGGGCTAAGAAAAATAAGAAAAAAAAACATTCATTCCTCCAAGCATTCACACAGACACACACACATTCATACACAACAACAAATACGAAAAACCACACACACGAAACGAAAGGCGCCCCGCATCCACCAGAGAACTGAAGTCACTGACCACCTAACGAGGGAGGGGATGGGGAATTAAAACAAAAGGAAAATAGGGACAGAAATAAAAGGGACCAATGCGCAAGCATACCCTAGCTAAGTTTACTAGAAAAAAGGGAAAACTAAAGATTCAAAAATCGAAAACCTAGTCTAACCTAAAATCTGGGTGGGTTGCCTATGTTCAACCCTGTTAGGACAAAATTCTGTACCTAACCGACATCCAAGTGCCACTCTAGGTCAGCCCCTTTCACTCTACACATTCGCGCAAGATTCACCCACCTTTTGCCGAATTCCGATGAAGGGAGCCGCCGCCTTTCCGTCCTAATCTTGACTTTAAGCTGATGCTCAAAGAACAAGATCAGTTGGGAAGAGGTGAACTTCTCGCCCTCATGGAATCCCTTCTGACGCGTCGTCCAAATCACGACTCTCATAATCCCTAGTAAGCAACAGAACACATAGTGTTCAGCCTTCGTCAATTGCGGCACCACATTGCTACAAACAGAACTGGCTTCCAGGACAAAGAACTTTCCCTGCAGCATGCGAACCATGAGGCCTTCAACAAACTTGCACAACGGCACTACCGTCTTGCACTGAAAAAAGGCGTGACCAATGGTCTCGACTTCGCCAGTACAGCGACGACAGTTTGGATATTTCTCCAAACCTGCTGAACAAAGTCTCTTGCCGACCCAGAGGGCCCTACGAATCATCAGCCAGGTGAGTGATGCCTCATCGTTATTGAGACATTTCAACCCAGGCGCCCAAGGCCATATCGAGCGAGCCTCCTGCTTCGTAAGACCGAGCTCGTCGATCAGACCATCTTGAACGGACCCCCTAACTAACAACTGATACAATGCCTTACGAGACAACGCCTGGGCGTCGGAGAGGCCATCCGTCGTCCGCAAGAGGAGCTTCAAAGCACTACGACATTCGCGGTAGAAGGAGCACTCGGCACGAGGTGTACGGCCAGCCTCCACCTCGCACGAGTGCACACTTCTCAGGGATGGGAAATGTTTTCGGACATCTTCTTTCCAAAAGGTGCCCACCTCATCCAATCCGCGACACATTCGGTCTAGAAAGGTAATGCGAAGCATATATTGACGAATCTCAATGCTAGGCATACCCAGACCGCCCTCAGAGGGATGAAGGCAACAGATCTCGCGACACACCATAGGGGCCTTGTCTCTCCACAAGAAAGAGAACAAGGTCCGGACTAATGACATTAGTCTGGCATACGGGAGTGGAAGCACAGACAGTCGGTAAAGGAGGATCGGATATATGTGTGAAACACATACCTCCGCCCTTCCCTTCAGGGAAAGTCTCCTCCGAGACCACAGTTTACCCGCGATCTCGGCCTTCCCTTGCACCTCCGACCAATTCATTTCCAACTGGAGATCAGGACCGAACCAGACGCCGAGTATCTTGATCGGCCCATCCGTCCAGAGGAAAGGTCCGGGAAGAGAAACTCCCTTCCACGCACCCAACCGCAAGCCCAAAGACTTATCGCGGTTGATCTTGGCCCCTGTCACCATCTCATACCCACTGATCTCTTTGCTGACGACGTCAATCTCGGCTCTGCTCGACACAAGAACCGAAACGTCGTCAGCATAGGCAGATCACGAAGCTCACTGGTAAACTTGTGTTCGTGCATTGTATTTATTTACATTCCTGGTCACGTGCGTGGCTCGCGAACACATTTCAAGATTTTTGGAGGTATTTTGTGTTTAAACACGTGTGCGTAGGCGTTATTACTTTGAGATATATTGGCCAATCAGAAGCAATTATTGTAAAACTTGCGTCCGGAGCCTGGATTGTGTTTAGCTTGCACAAAAATCTATAACATGAAAATGTAAATTAGAAATGTTTTTAACATTTCTTGTCCAATGAGGATGTAGTGCACTCAGTAATTGGTTCTGATCCACTGGCATATGGAGGTTAAGCTCTATATCTTCATCTGTGAGAACATTATCCCACATTCAATGCCATATAGGATAATTGATATTATATATCAGTTCAGCTATATTTTCTTTGCTTCCAACAAAATTTCCTTGTTTTTTGATACTTTGTTTAGCTTTTGGAAGACATTGTAGTGCTACACCTACATTTCTTCAACTTTGATTGGTCGATTAATATATACTAAAAATAATAAGACAATTTACCGATCGCATTTCATCATACTGAATTTTTTCCTACAGTTTGCTCACAAACAAATTTTGTTATAAAATCACTGATTGGTTCATTTTTTATCCAATCAAGTATTTTTCGTATACCTTCAAAAATATATCCCGCGTTCGTGCTGGGAGCCACATATAGTAGTATAAATTTGGATGCATTTCCCAAATCAAACAGTAGAGTAATAGACCACAGTAGAGTACAGAGCAGAGACAATAGATCCCGACTACTCACTCGTGTTATTCATCCTACTCACTCCGCACATACACACACACAGATACAGAACCTGAATTTCATACAACATCAGTTCTATGTGAACAAACCAAGTTGAAACAACTCTGTTAGTTACAAACACACAACTGAACAATCTTCTGAAGATATATTCTATCTTAACACAGAACTCTGAACTTTATACTCAGAAAAAAAACTTGTTTAAAAACATTTCCTAACAGATAAAGGGGAACTACTTTTTTCTCCCTATTCACACATTATACAAATACCTTGTATTTATTGTTGATTTTAATATATATGTTTATTCGTTGAAACAAATTGGTTCTTCATTGTTTTTCCTTGATATTTAAAAAATCATGTATGAATGTTAAATGCTTATTCAACATGCAGCCACATTTATCTACCAAGCAGCATCCTACATTGGTAACCTCAACACTTAAGAAAGCAGCATTCTACAATATCTTTTTGCTATTCAAGTGTGCCTTCTGATTTTGGCATGACATTTTTCATCCTCTGTTAAAACACTTCCCGGATATTTAAACTTCTGTACTTGTTTGATTTTGACTTCTCCAATTCATAGTTTGCACCTTGGGATTTTTCTCTTGTTGACAACCATATATTCTATCTTCTTAAAATGGATAGTCCTTTCTTCTTGATTTCCTTTACTACATTGTCTAGGAGTTTCTGCATGTTTCTTTCTATATCTGCCACCAACATGGTGTCATCTGTCAATTTTATATTTTTAAGATTACCGTATATACTCGCGGACAGGTTGCCCCAATGAATAGGTCGCTTTATTTATGGCTTAATAATTGATGATTTACTGTTGACTCGCAGATAGGTCGCATTATAATCTGGGGAGTTACACAGCCCTTTTTAAACATAATAACTATCAGATTTCTACCTTTTATTTCAAAACTTACAATTATTAATACACTTTTGCAGTTAAAATACATTTTGTCAATCATCATGTAAATAAAAGGAAGGAACTGTTGTACCAGTATTTTTATATTTACCGCTTATTATTTTTATATCAAGTCAACTCGACAAAAACAAAAAAAATATAGGAAAAGAAATAACTACAGAAGAAAATGTTATGGTACATTTAGAAAAAAAGTGTTTATTTATGTATCAAGTTACAGTTTCAAAATTCTGTGAGAACTGAATCCACAACTTTAAGTGTTATGGGTATCATTTCCGATTTTGCAGAAATCATGATGACAAAATAGTGTTGATTTATGTCAACTAGATATTAGATCCCTAATATTTTGGATATATTATATCGACTGGATATTAGATCCCTAATATTTTGTGAAAATTTTGCTAAAAATGTGCGACCAATCCGCGAGTATATACGGTATATCCCCCAAAATAAATCCTATTTGCACTTCCAGTTCCCTTAGGATGATTTTGCTGCAAAGGTGGAATAAGTCTGGTGAGAAGACGCATCCTTGTCTTATACCCCTTTCTATTTTTATGGTTTGGTTTGGTTTGGTTTGTTTTATGGCATATCAACACCTCAATGGGTTATTTAATTCCAACAAAATTTTTATTCCTCATATTTTTTTTAAAATGTATTGCTGATATTAAAACCTATTTTGACACTTTGATAGTGTTTTGACTCCTGTTTGGGGGTAAGTTATTTGCCATTTTTTGGGACTCTAACAGGTGCTACCACTCAGGGTCAGAGTGAATCTGAGAACAGCAGCAACTAAGAGATGTTTTACGCTCCTCAAAACCACCAGAACAGAGGTCTTGCTGTTGGATGTAGTTTATCGTCATACCCAGGATGGCCTATTTTTGTGTACTTAATTCATTTTCTATCTGCATGAAGGTGGTTTGATCCTAGTATAAGGTCTGGATTAATCTATCTTTTCCAAATTTAGAAGCTGATCTAAAAAATTATCTACAATCTGTTGTTAAACGGGGCAAGAAATGACTTGGTAATTTTAAGGCCTCCAAAACGAAACTGCTCACTTTTAATAATCTGAGAAAATGAATTTTAACTTACATCAGCATGGCTGATTCTAACCTCCAGGAAAGTGACTCATTGTACCTTCTCGGACTAATGTTTTCTGTTGATATGTAGTGGAAAGATTATATTGAATCAATTGTTTGGTCTGCAGCTCAGAAAGTTGGTTCCTTGTGTTGTGCTAGATTATTTTTTCTTGCCATAATCTATCTTACATATTTATCCTTGCTTTGAATATTGCTTCCACATCTGGTCTATTGCTCCTGTTATATATTTATAAATTCTTGATAAAATACCAAGAAGAATCTGCAATGTCATTGGTCCTGATCTAGCATCTGGTCTTCAGTCAATTTCTCACCACCATAACATAGCTTCCCTGAACATTTTCTATAAATACATTCATGGTAATTGTTCTCATGAACTTTACTCAATGACACTGACACTTTATGAATTTAAGCATAGTACCTGATCAGCGGCAAAGTCTCATCCTTTTACAGTTCAAATGGCTAGATGTAACCATATGTTCTATGTTAACAGTTTCTTCTATCGCACTTCTTGCTTGTGGAACCCTCTTCTGGCTTCTTACTTCCCATTCAACTACATTCTTTAAATATTGAAATGCAATAGAAATCATTATCTTCCTTTTTCTTTACTCTTTACTCTTTTATTGTTTAGATGATCTTTCCTCTATAATACTGAAACTTTTGGAATTTAAACGCGGTACTAGATTGGCAGTTAGGTCTCATCATTTTATAGTTGAAATGGCTGGATGTAACCATAAGTTCTATACTAGCAATTTCTTCTATTGCACATCTCACTTGCGGAACACTCTCCAGCTTCTTGATTCCTTGTCAGCTTTGATCTTCAAAAATTTTAATCTAATGTCAATTGTTATCTTCTGTTTTCTTAATTCCTCTTTTATTGTTCTCTCTCCTTAATAGAATATTTTTCCCATATTTTCCAACACTGAGTAGCCCTTCGCTTTCTATTTGTCGTATTGCCTTTCATATTCCAAAATTTAAATGCAAGGTCACTTGTTATCTTCTGTTTTCTTAATTCCTCTTCTTTTATTGATCTTCTCCTGTATAGAATATTTTTGTCATTTTCTCTAACACACAGTAACCCACTGCATCCTAGTGGTTTTATTACTTGGCTTGGGGGGAAATGATTAAAAAAAAAAAAATAAAGTTCTCCTAGCAGTTAAAATAGATCTTTGTGTCATACATTATCAAATGATTTTGCATAGAGTAAATGAAACCTAAGTATACATTTTTCAGCATTTATATTGCTGTCTGATATCATTCTGATCATAAATATAGCATCTCTTCTTCCAGTGTCTTTAACAAAATCACACTGGGTTTTTTTTTTCCTATTTCAATTATGCACTCTGTCCATCAGAATTCCTGTTACAGATTTGATTATGCAGCTCATTAAACTGATTGTTCACTACAGCTTACATTCATTTACACCTGGCTTCTTCAGATGAATCTACTAAGGTAGTGCTTCTCAAAATGGTGATCCATGGGCTGGTGCCAGTACACGAACCATCAGCTATTGGTACACCGCCAGTGTCCAGGCCATGCTAAGGAATCATTTGTAAAGATTAAGTTTTATAGCAAAGAAAACGGCAAGTTACCTCATCAAACCAAGCGACAGCGTGTCGCATGTATCCTACAATGGAAAATGTGGCGAAAAAGAAAATTACCAAAAAAAAAGGGGGGGACATATTCCGCATGACATGCTGAAGATGGAATATTTAAATTAGAAGTCAGTCACAGAAGTCACCATAAAAGTATTTTGATATGCAAAAATTGGGCGTCTACGAATAGCAAAAATGCTTGGCCGATAAAAGCAGTTGGCATTCTCGAGTTGGGGGTGAGAAATAAAATTGGTGTATTTTGACTACCACGTTCATCAGAGAATGAGTTATTTTTCTGACTGGTTCTGTGTATTGTGATTTGTTAGATAGTACTTGCGAATCGAGATTTCGGCATTTCTTTCTGTCCCCGATATTCGAGTCTGAACTTACAATGATTTGTTCTCTGCGTTGTGGAAGTAATCTACAACAAATATTTCCTTTGCAATCCCAGAACGCTTACAAGTTTATATAATTTTTGTTTTTGTGTTAATAAACTGCTTATTGTTTTTATTACTTTTTATATGTTTTGATATTGAATTTTTTTTTGGCAAAATAAATGGAAGATAAAAAAATAGTCAACTTTTATTACATTCATTATATATGTCGTTTCCAGTATAAATTAATATTACCATGAAATATTACAAGTATGTAACACATTGAGATAAAGAAATGCCAGTCCACCATATCAGATTGTTTGAGAAGCACTGTACTAAGGAGTTCTAGTATGTTGCCACTGTTGTACATTTAATTTATTATTTTTGTAATCTTACCAATGCCTACAAAATTTTATTTCACTAAACAGTCTGAAAGCCATCCTTTTTATGAAACACTCATGACCAGCATTAACATCTAATTTAATTCCTGATGAACTGAAATACAAAATGACGTGCTTGGGTTCACTACATGTTTGTGGGTGTCCTAGATAAGACGATAAACTACATGAGTGTTCTGGGTAAGATGACAAACTATATCTGACAGCAAGACCTTCATCAGAAGGTTTTGAAGAGCGTGGAAATACTTCCTAATTGCTGATATTCCCAGGTCCATCCTGACCCGAGGTGGTAGCACGTGTCAGGGTCCCAGCTATGGGAAAATAGTTAACCCCCATCCCAAACTGGGTAAAAACACTATGAAAGTATGAAAATAGGTTTTAATACATTTTAGAAAATTTTTTACCAGCAATACATTTTTGAAAAAAATATATGTATTACCAGCAATACATTTTTGAAAAATAATATTACCAACAATACTTTTTTGAAAAAAAATTGTTACCTGCAATATATTTTTAAAAAAAAAAATATTACGAGCAATAAAAGTCTTGTTGGCATTAAATAACCCACTGAGGTTGATATGTCGTAAAACAAAACAATAAAATATATATATATATATATATATATATATATATATATATATATATATATATATATAATAAATTTGCATCCAGTCTCTTACAATATATCTTGGTAGATTTTCTGTAGGCGATAGTCAAAGACAATGGTGATGGAGAGAAAACGAAAAGAAAAAGAATACAGATTATTTCAGCTAGATCGAGGAAAAAAAATTTTCTCAAAAGTATTCTTTCAAAAGTTTTGAAACTACCTGCATTTCTCGTTTTGTGCACATGTGTAAACATGGAAATGTCAACAAAGTTCAATCCAATGAAATCCTAACGGATGAAACGCGTCATAGAAAACCTTTTCAATTTTTAATATTTTTCTAAATACTGTTTGCTGATATATAAAATTATACAAAATTATATATTGTTTTATCATATATATATATATATATATATATATATGTATGTATATATGTGTGTGCATGTGTGTGTGTGTGTGTGCATGTGTGTGTGTGTGTGTGCATACTTTTATTCTCTTTTGGGAACATCGTATTTAGTTTTTGAGTCATTAATTTATTTAAAATTAAAATCTATGTTAATCGTGTTCCAATTTTCCCTCCTCATTTGTTATTTACTAATGTGTCATTGATTGTTTACTGCTGCTCACTAACGTTGGCCTAAAGGGCCCCTCAAGGTAAAAAAAAAATGACGTCCACTCTATTTAAATATATATATATATATATATATATATCCGTTGAGTTAAAAAATTAAATAGGTCAGTGTCTGATCCTTACCCCCTCCTTTCTCAATAGTAAGTATTATAAAGAAATATAAAAATAAATTTTAAAATTCTCCCTTCCATCTCTAAACTCCACCATGTCTCTCACACCATTCCACGCTACCTTCTATATTAACTTATATAAGCTTAATACTGCCTGTCAAAAGTGTAAATTTTAATTTCATTTTTTGTTTCACCTTTTGAAAGTGATATCTGAAGATCCAGGGAAAGTTAAAAGTCTCTGGTGAAATAAATTATTATATGGAGCCTTAAAGTGGTCTGTTTTTCTTTAAATTATTAACTTTGAATTAACATTGAGCTTTTAGGGTTTCATCCTCCTTAGGATTATCCATATGGATTACCAAGATTTTTGTTACTTAAATATATATATATATATATATATATGTATATTTTATATGTATTATTTATATATTATATATGTGCGATACTTATTGGAAAGCACATAATATCAGTGATAGGGGTAACATATTTAGTTGGATTGATTTAGTTGGATTAACCCAGGGTCACAAACTCACATCAATCCAACTATATATATATATATATATATATATATATATATATATATATATATATATATATATATATATATATATATATACTAAATAAAACAGCAATGTTGGTGACAACTTACCAGAGCAATCTAATAAAAAATCCAGAACAATGAAATAAAAATGTCAAAAGACAACCTATGCAGTAAATTAAAATACTTAATACCCAAACTAGCTACACAGTTAAAAAGGACAGCTCAAGTCATTACTCAAGTTTCGTGTTGTCACAAATCTTCAAGCAACTAAAACACAAACGGTGGGACCTTAGCATTTATATCCAATGACCTAAACCTCCCTAACCTTTTATGTCATAGAAAAAAAATTGGAAAAACCCATATATAAAAGCATGACCTCATGAAAACAAAAGAAAATAAACAAAGGAAAAACCTGCATGGCTGGGCCTAACTAGTTTATATATAAGTGCATTACTAATCAAGCAATGTTGAATTGTGACTTTAAAAGATCACACTCTAAAATGACTCTCAAAATATATGTATCTTTCCAGTTTCATATCTTAATGTAAACAAAGCAATTTCTAAAGAAGTAATGAATTCTTTTAATTTATTATTCTGACAGATTTTATTGCTTTAACTTTATTTTTAGTAGATAGCGATATTTGAGTAAATGCTCAGTTTATTTATTACAAAATATATTTATTTTCATCTCGTGGCCTGAATAATCAAAAAAACTTTTTAAAGAAAAATATGTGTTCTCTGGCAGGATTTGAACCTGTGTTCTTCTTCATCATGCTAGATGCAATCCTCAGTCCTGACGATTGCATCTAGCATGAAACAGACTGTCGACTCTAAGTGTTGACTTCTATGTTCTCTTTTATATTTACGCATCCTCTATCTCTGATATTGAGCACTTTATCCCATAAATATAGCACATCTTAAGACTATATTTCTTTATATATATATATATATATATATATATATATATATATATATATATATATATATTTGAACAGATTCTTAATGGTACAGAATTTTATAACAGCAAAGAATAAGTAAGTTTTTGATGGCATTTTAACTAAAAACTAAAATGACCAGTTTCGACCCAGAGCTTATCAAGTTTATTTTCTGGGCATATCTTAGAGGACTAAAAGGATGAAATGAGGGAATGAGACAAAAAAAAAAAAAAAAAAAAAGAACACTAGAATCCAGTGACATTCAAACCCAACAAACAATCTTTGTGTTTGCAGAGAGAAGGTTTACGAGATCTAATGTAAATGAACTCCAATGCTTTAATATGAAATATTGAGTGTGACCTAGACAGAATGGTAAAACGGTCAACACTGAAGCCATACACACATTCCCTACTATTTATAGCATGCTGTGCTATGGAAGACCTGGATGTATTCACCAACTGACTATTACTAGTGGCCGGATTCAAAATTCTGAGGGGTAAATGTTGTTTAATTCTGAAATCCAAACGTTGAGATGTTCTACCTATGTAGTCATATCCACAATGACACTCAAATTTATACACAATGAAATTAATATGGTGTGGAGGTAAAAAAATCTTTACAAATGGATAACAAAATCGGCTGATTAAAAAATATTTCTCTCACATTAGAAGCAAAATAGCATTTACCGATGGAATGTGAAATTCGCCTATATATATATATATATATATATATATATATATATATATGGTGTGTATGTGCGTATGTATGTGTATGCGTGTATATGTACAAATGAGTTTACTAATTCCTCATAGTAAGACAGTATATGTATGGAGGGGGAATATACGCACGCATATATACATGCATGCTGACAGAAACACACAAAAATGGAAACAGATCCAAGAACACATAGGGGTCAGTAAAACATTAAAAGATAAAATGCCGATAAGTAATTGATCATTTCGCTTGGACCAACCTTAATTGTTTTATGACCCTTCACGCAGAACTCTTCATTGCCAATTCAAGAAAGACATTCGGATTACTAACACAGAAAATGTCTCATATCGAGAATATTTAACATTGAAAAACAAAAGAAAAAATTAATTATTTTTAATAATATGTGGAAATTTCCGCTTTTACCTGAAGATGGTCACAAGACCAGAAACACGTGTAGTAAAATTATGGAAAACAAAGCATAGTATTTTTTTCTAAATAAATCCACATTACAACCAAAAACGTTTACAGCACCTCTCTTCTCTTCTTTTTAATATACATACTTTTCTCTCGTTGGAACCACTGCAACCTCTCTCTTTTATATATATATATATATATATATATATATATATATATATATATATATAGGGAGAGTGAGAATAAGACAAAAATATTAAATAAATGCAGAATAGCTATCAACTTCAGTCTAACTGAAAGGAAACAGTCCATTTTTAACAAAGGACTTTTAGGGTGCACACAGCAAAGTGTTTTCATCCCAAAGAAGATCACTGAGGCTCAAATATTCCAGAAATTCTGCTCAGAAATAGTGTGTTACTATATTTGTATTATATTCAACAACTAGGCAACCAGAAGCAAGTCAACTATGTTACCTGTAATGCTACCTATGTTTTGTTTTTTAATATATTTTTTTTTTAAGCATTTCACTCCAAGCAAGATGGGGAAGCCACTAGCACACAAGTGGTTACAGAGGGTTTGGAGCAAGAACAGATAGGAGTGATAGAGGAAAGGATGAAGAGAAGGATAGTGGATAGATCAAGGCAACTGGAGATGTCGATTGACATTACATTTGAATAGTTGGAGATTATAGCTGTCAGGGAAACAGGAAAAGGGAAGGGAGTTCCACGGGCGAGAGGTGCGAGACATGAAGCTATTGGAGTAGAAGAGACGGCTACATTTAACAGTTTCAACAGTGAAAGGGTGAGAGCGAGATGCCAGCCTCGTAGGGCGATTGAATTCATCAAGTCTGGGAACCAGTGAAAGCAGCTCATCAGAGCAGTTACCATGAAAGTATTTGTAAAAAAGACAGAGAGAGGCAACGGCACGTCTGTGAGAGAACGACTGCAGACGAGATGCCAGATCAGGGCCAATTACATTGCATACCCATCTCTGGATATTATCAAGAACCCCGAGGCAAACAGAAGGGTCTCCAGACCATATATGGCAGCAATACTCCATGTAAGGGTGAATGGTTGATTTTTAGATTTGAAGGATTTATTCCAAGGAGAAAAAAATTCCTGGCACGGCACACTTTTAAATGAATACAAGCATGTTTTAATTTATCATACAACGTAAAACATTATTGTCTGTTGGCGGTTACAGTCATGTTTGGAATGACTGCAAAAACATCCCCCTCCCCAAATTTATAGACAAAATGTACAGATGCATGCTGGGATTTCTTCCTAGCCAATAAGATAGGTCACTTCTCAATCTCATCTGATATATATTTTTGTTCTTTCTTGTCTTAAAGTCAGAACACTGCAATCACTTGTCTGTATCTCTTTTGTACATTAACACCATTTTTAGACTGTAAACTGTTTTTTTGTCTAATTACTGTTGCTTTGTCGACTTTTGTCTTGTATATATTGCTTGCTTACTATGAACACTGTGTCATCTGCCTATCTTATTTGTTAAGTTTATGGCCACCAATAATGAATCCAGGTAGGACTTCTAATTCTCTCAGAATTGCTTCACTGTATAGGTTGAATAAATCCAGTGAGAAGACATATTCTTGTCTTACACCCCATTCTTTTTTTGTATATTTACTGAATTCGGTCTCTATCCATGTCCATGTCGTTTGTTGCCAGTATATGTTCTGGATTATTCTAATATCGTTTCAAAATATGTCAAGGTTACATAGCAGTTCCAACTGTTGGTTCCAGTCCTATATGGAAATAGATATTTATTTGTACGATAATACAAAATGTGGCACAAGGCCAAAAAGGGGATTGGGGAAAAGGACGGTCTTCTGTCTTAATTCTAAACTTAGCTAGCCACAAACACTGACCCAAACATACCAACAATAGTCCTATCACCAAAACAACACATTCTCTCCTACCTTTCTTACTACATCCACCATAATACCTCAATGTCTCTATGAAATTCTAACTAATCCCCATATGTACATTTCAAAGTCTGTGGGGAGAGGGGAATAAAAACAACAATTTAAAAAAAAAACAATGATTATTTATAATATGAATTAATACTATTTACATGAAAACAAAACAAAATAAGGTTAGTAATAAAAACCGCACAATCCCTAATTGTGGCAGAACTAGACGAAAAAATTGCGGGATTATAATAGTGTAACAGTCCTATATGGGAATGACTGTAAAAATATCCCCCTCCCCATATTTATATACAAAACGCACAGATGCATGATGGGATTTCTTCCTAGCCAATAAGATAGGGTCACTTCTCAGTCTCCTCTGACTTAGTTCTGTTCTTTCTTGTCTTGAAGTCAGAAAACTGTGATTGTATGTTTGTATCACTTTTATGTGTTAACACAATTCTTAGTTTGTGAAATTTTGGCCTTATTACTTTTGCTTCGCCTTATTACTTATGCTTTGCCTTATTACTTATGCTTTGCCTTATTACTTTTGCTTTGCCTTGCATATATTGTTTGTTCAGTATTATATTTGCCCCGTTCTTTTCTTTTTCTGTCTCTTGTTATTGATTATTACAAATAATAGATAGAAAAAATAATTTTAAAATCAGAATTTTCTCAAATTCTTATTTTAAATAATATAAATTTTAAGGAAATTGATTAAACTGTTATATACAGTTGAAATGTTTTTATTTCTTTAAGAGGTATCCAATTTTTTGACATAGTGAAGAAAAATATTGATGACTCTGTTGAAATGTGTGTCCCATCAGACAGTGACTTTTTTAAGTCATTGTGAATGTTAATTAACATATTTCATTTAATTCCATTAAGTTTTTCATTCAATTAATAAAACAATTGTTATAATTTAGTGTTTATTTTAAGATAGGTCACTTCTCATTGTGATCCAACATTGTTCATTCTTGTCTTGAAGCCAAAAGACTAATTTCTTGCCTATATGCCATTTGTGAACTTTTTGCCTTATTACTGTTGCTTTGCCTTGTTGTTGCTTTGCTTTGTTGTTGATTTGCCTTATTACTATTGCTTTGCCTTATTACTGTTGCTTTGCCTTACTATTGTTGCTTTGCCTTATTACTGTTGCTTTGCCTTATTGTTATTGCTTTGTCTTACTACTGTTGCTTCACCTTATTACTGTTGCTTCGCCTTATTACTGTTGCTTTGATTTATGGTTGTTGCTTTGCCTTATTTCTGTTGTTTTGCCTTATAACTGTTGCTTTGCCTTATAACTGTTGCTTTGCCTAGTTGTTGCTTTGCCTTGTTGATTTGCCTTATTCCTGTTGCTTTGCCTTACTACTGTTGCTTCACCTTATTACTGTTGCTTTGCCTTATGGTTGTTGCTTTGACTTATAGTTTTTGCTTTGCCTTATTACTGTTGCTTTGCCTTATTTTTGTTGTTTTGCCTTATTGTTGTTGCTTTGCCTTACTATTGTTGCTTTGCCTTATAACTGTTGCTTTGTCTTGTTGTTGCTTTGCCTTATTACTGTTGCTTTGCCTTGTTGTTACATAGACAATACAATAATGATAGTCTGTTTCTGTTTACATGGAAGATTTCCAAGCAACGACAAACTCGTGCATATAAAATGCTGGAAGTGAAAATTGCACTGCATCTCATGACATCACACATGACCACGTGAGAGTGAATTCGAGAAGTATGGGAAGTTGTTGGCATAAACCAATGGCTTCTGTTATCAATTATAGGCATTTAAGAATATTTGTGGAGATTTTGTAGTTTATTTTGTTCAGGTTAGGTTTCAACTGTTTTTAGCTTCAAGAATTTTTAGTTTTTGTTTGTTTTCATGTTTAAGTATAGTTGTGTTTTCAACAAGGTTTTTCTGGAATTGTGTACACAGCAAGGCATGTTGTTTTAAATGCCTAAAAATGTTAGAGTTATCATTCAAATGTAGAGTCAAGCGTCGTGAAAGCGAGTTTGTGGTGTGACCAACATAAATATTATTTAATTCTATCATCACTATCTTGTCTGTGTATTACTTAATATATCGTAATGTAATTGTCATCTTTGATAATGGCTTATGTAAGCCGAAAGCTTAGATTGGATTAAAAAATATGGATCAATATTGTGATTTTCTTTCTTTGTTTAATGATAATGTTATTAAGCTTATCAGATGTTATGAAAAGAATTTACATAAAATAAACAGACAACACTTGTCTATATTATTTAATGAAACATGCATTAATGAAAAAATGCTGCCTAAATACACACACACACATGCACACACACACACACACACATATATATATATATATATGTATATATATATACAGTTATTTTTTTTTTAAATAAATAAACACAAATGTCCTTTTATGTCAATTTAACTCTGTCGGGATTACATACCCAAATTTATTACATCCTTAAAGAAATGGGTCAAAGTTGAAAGGGAGGTCGGCAGTGGTGGGGGTTCTTTTGATTTTTGACATCTTGAGACATTCTCTGGTGACAGACAAATCCATAGATTTGTTTGAATAACAATTAATTAAAACCAGTCCCTGTTTGTAAAAGTCTAACAGTAAACTGGGTGTGTTAAGTAGCAAAATTATTATCTTGGCAAATGTGAAATTGGCATGCCAGGTTCAAATCTTAAACAAGTCTGTTTTGTTCACTTTGCACTAACGGACTCAGAAAAAAAGGCATAAATCTATCTCCCTCCAACCATGGGTTGAATATCAGGGTAGACTAATCTCTCTTGCCTTGGGTGGCAGCCAGTCTGAGAGAAAGAAAAATTCAAACCCTTGTAAATAATAGGGCAGACTGGGCTCTTTAGGCTTGGAAGAGCAACCAATTCAGGAGAAGGACAATTCTAAGATGGATTTTTCTCATGAGCTGCATATGGATGTGTCTACGGCAAGATAAGCTACTATGTCAGCCTATCTTGCCCTAGACACACCCACTGCTGCTCCAGCTAAAGTACAAGTTGTGCCTCCTAAAGCCTAATGGGTTGCAGGACTTGTGGTTGTGATTATGAACGGTAAATTAATAGGATTAATGATTTAAGTAGGGAGGTGGGATAAAAATGATTTTTCCAGACGCAAGTCCTACTATTTAACCCATAGCTGACGGGAGAAAAGATGGATTCATACAGTTGTTTGCATATAAGTAAATGCAATGTACCTGACTGGTACAGAACATGAAGAGGGAGGGGGAGTAAGAGGGCGGGGGTCAAATATTGCCTAAGGCTACAACGGATAGGAATTTGTGGAGGGTCATGACTGTCTATGTGCTAAACAGACACAACACATAGAAGAAGATGATAAATTCTTACTTCAAGAAAGTTTTTACCTGGTCTCATATTCAGGACTGGTGTGTACTATCCCCAAACCCCCTGACTGGGGAGCATGATTGGACACTCCAGGTAATAATTTGGGACTCTCACTATCTTATCAACATTTGCTTTTTTCTACCTACATTTATGTGTCATAGATTAAACGAAGCACAACTGACAATTAAAGGATGAAAACTTTTCACAGATATTGACGTCATTTTGGGATCTTTTTTTCCCAAAATCCATGAGTTTGTTTTGCTCATGCTAAGTCTTGAAAAAAAAACAATATATAAAATTTACAATTTTTTCATATAATATCGAATGTGTTAAAATTATTCATCTTTTTAACAAGAAAAATCTCAAGTTGATGCTAAAATTTACAGTAAAACATTGTTAATTTAAGATGGAATGATCTCAAGTTGGTCTGAAAGTCTTGTCACTCTTACATAATATAATCTATTTCAGATGGCTGACACAAGGTCCTGCAGTTTGGAAGGGAGGTGGGGTTCACAAAACTTTTGGACCCCCTGTATTATGACATGTCTCTTATTTGTATTTAAGTACATTATATTTATTTTTAAATTTTCTAGTTGAATTGTTCACCTATATTGCATATGATTCATTATTGTACATAATTAGGTTACAATAAAATTTGTATTTTATATGAATACTACCTTATGAAAATTGAGATGTAGTAGAGTTGTGGCTTAATATCGTAGATTCAATGGTCCCCTCAATCATAGATTCAGGTAGGAGGCACGAGACTCTTGCACCAGCGAACCTGCTCATTTCATCTCACACATTTTTAAAGATTTTTTTTTCCACATCCATTAATTGAAGAATAAGAATTATTTCTTTAAATTAAAAATATAAATAACAAATAAAACATCCATAGTAAAATGGAAATTATTAAAAAAAATGAGAACTTGTAGGTCTTTTAATGACCCATGTCCTTTGTACCTACATGAAAAGTTATATATTATTAAGTTTCTAAAAAACAAAGATTTATGAAATCAAAGAAAAGAAATAACTTTTTTGTAGACACTGCCTAGTGCTTACTTTAAAACAAAATTAATTAAAAAAAAATTTCATAATTATATATCTATTATTTGATCACAAATAAGAAAGTAAAAAAATGTGTAATTAAATTCCTTAATTTTAAATCTTAATCTTGACAATACTGTATCTAGTATACTAATAAATATAATAAATATAGTATTTTAGATCTTTATAAATAAAGATATAATTATATAAAATATGACTTAATCATATTTGAAGCCCCTTTAAGACAATCCCAATGTATTTTATAAAAGAATAAATAAAAAATAAATAAATAAAAATGCCAATGTATTGTAGAGTATCTTATGCATGCCCCTCAAAAAAAAACAAAAAACAGACTGGATGACACATCTTCATATAAGGAAACCAGTATCAACAGGCAGAAATTACAAACCCACACCTAACCCTTAACCTATATTTAAACTTTGTCATCTTACATTAGAGTTCATCAAAAAAGGTAAAACCCTTTTAAAATTTTGTAATCGCTTCCTCCTCCAACTTAAACTATATAATACTATTTAACTTAAAAAGTAAATAATTATTTTCGAAAGTTATTCAACATAACTTGAGAATGAAACAAAAACTTTAATTTTAAGTATAATTTAAAGTTTAGTTTTTAGTTCCAAAATATAGTAGTTTCTGTGTCACTATGAATATGAATACATATTTTTAAATAATAATATTATAATATATATATATATATATATATATATATATATATATTATATAAATGTTGGTACTCATTTGGAAAAACCTTGGATAGCTCAACTTGGAGTAGAACAAATCAGTACCCGAGGAAAAATGGGGAATAATAAAAAGAAAGAACCAAGAACATTAAAACAAGGCAAAAACAATCGTCCAGTGTTTAAGCTCCCAGTTCAAAGAAAAAAAAACCCAAAACAAGTCAAAAGACAACTACGTAGAGTGCTCAATACACTGAGTATAGCAAAATCTCTCTCTATATATATATGTGTGAGTGTGAGTGTGTGTGTGTTTGTGTGTGTGCGCATGTGTGTGTGAAATTAAAAATTTGCCAATGCTGTTAAAACTATTTTACTTAATGTTTTCTCCCTTTCCTATTCTTACTTCTTTACCTAATCTCATATTGTAATCAAGCACTTTTAAAGTTTAGCATTTCTTTCAGCCTGTACTCATTTAAGAATATTTAGTATTGGTTTATGATTAAAGAGACTTTGCTCTCAGAGAAGACAGGTAGATGATTGACCTGAGGTGACCTTTCAGCTGCCAAATGCACATCAGTACAATGAACCTACTGTGCCAGTTATTTCTTTATAAATTGCCAGAATCCACGGGGCACGTTTATAAACCTACCATTCGTCCATGAATTAAATATTGCTGTCATATTACAACTGTTTCTCATACTCTATGTCTTAGGATTCTTGAAAAAATCTAAAAACTGTATTTTCCGGCTTACAAGAAAGTACAGCTTGGAAGACGCACCCTAATATTGGAAAGAAATTTCTAAGAAAAATAGGTCATTCTCTTACAATTACTTGTCCAGTTTTGTTTCTATGTCAACGACATACTAATCCAGAGCAGAAAGGCTCCCACTGTTACTAGTAAACAGAGCATGTTTAAGCTTGTGGCTTGGCTACAGGAAGTTTTATAGTCTTGGAAATACATGTAACAGCTAAGTACTGAAGTTAATAGCTAACATTATAGTGTAAATGACTCAACATACCAATCCATGTCCCTATCAGTCAAGCCAATTAGGTGACCGTCCAAGCCTGGATGTTGCCTTACATTTGTCTTAAAAGACGCGCACATACTTTTCAGGGTAATTTTAGGAAAAAAAGTGTGTCTTGTAAGCTGAAAAATACAATAATGGTCTGTAATGTTATCGATCTTGAACTAGCATCTCAACTTTTACTGCTAGATGAAATCGTAAGTTTTATTCTGGTACTCTCTTTTCTCACACTTCTGATCTGTGGAACAATCTGCTGGTTTCTTGCTTCCCGGACAATTATGATCTTCAAAAATTTCGATACAACATTAACATATCTTCCTGAAACCTATTTTTTTACTGACTGTTCTCCTCACTACTGTTTTTGTTCACGCTCAGTAAACCCTTGTATCTTAGTGGCGTTAATGTCTTGCTTGTGGTGAAATGATAAAAGAAAAACAAATTAAATATAAATAACTCAATCGATCTACCTTTCAGAAGACTATTGTGGAAACTATTAATGCTAATCCTCCCAGGGATTAAACTCTTCATCTATGGCTAACAAATATACTTGAATTACCCTGTCCCACCTGCTAATTAAAAATAAGCCCACCCTCTTCCATAAAAGTTTTTAACAATTTGTTCAGAGAGGAAAAAAAAAAGAAGATTCATTTGCCTCTGCCAGGAAATGGCTTAAACAGAACAAACAATTTTTTAATTATGCTAACTCATGGTCCTACCAAGGATTGAACTTATCGTAACAAATTTCAAAAGATTTTAGACTTCCACGCCTTCAGCTTAATAGAAGTGTTCGCTGTAGTGGCAGTAAATATTAGGTTGGTGCAAAAATAATGTCGTTTTCTCACATATGTTACTAGGTGAGAAAACGACATTATTTTTGCACCAACCTATTATTTCTGTCAAAGTACTTATTTTCCAAGCATAGCTTAGATGTGGCACAAGGTCAAAAGTATGGGGTACACAGTGAGGATCGAACTCACTACTCAGTTGTAATTGTTCTAGCGAGACAAGCTTGCTAACCATTACACCACCTCGAGGTATCCTATATTTCTATCAAAGTAGATTTAACTATTCAGTCAGTTATGTAACATGTGTGATACATACTTAGGGGATCATGACTGACAAGGCAGATTTTTTCCCTGAGTAGGTTGCCATTTCTTTCTGCATTAGACCAGTTGATATCCACAGCTACAGAACCTGGGTTGTCCTGATATTAACCCATTGCTGGAGTACGAAGGAGAAGTGGATTAATACCTTTCGCAAGGGCATTAGGATGTAAGTAAATGTAATGGATTCGATTGGAATTCAAACTTGGCTCTCCTATTACTAATTTCGAGCCAATATCCATTACTCAAAACCATTGGGCACTACTTCAGTTTACTGAAATTTCTCCACAGAGATTATTTTCATAACTCAATTTATTGAGCAAGAAAATTTTTGGGAATGGTAAAAAATATTCCATTGTGAGTGTGTTCACATAATTAAATGATCTTATAAGTACAAAATTATTCTTGTAAAAAAAAAATCTCCAGTCAAGATTGATCTTCCAAAAATTGAAATGCAATGTCACTTGTTACTAGTATATTTTTCCAATATTCTATGACACTGAGTATCCGATCGACATCTAGTGGTCTTATTACCTTTGATATTCCAAAAGGTTAGTTGTTATCTTCTGTTTACTTAATTCCTCATCATTTATTGTTCTCTCTCGATAATAGAATATTTTTTTTCATATTCTCTAACACTGACCAGCCCCTTGCCTTCTAATGGTCTTATTTCCTTTGATATTAAAAAATTTAAATGCAATGTCACTTGATATCTTCTGTTTACTTAATTCCTCATCTTTTATTGTTCTCTCTCCTTAATAGAATATTTTTCTCATATTCTCTAACACTGACCAGCCCCTCACCTTCTCATGGTCTTATTGTTTTTGATATTCCAAAATTTAAATGCAATGTCACTTGATATCTTCTATTTACTTAATTCCTCATCTTTTATTGTTCTCTCTCCTTAATAGAATATTTTTCTCATATTCTCTAACTGACCAGCCCCTTGCCTTCTCATGGTCTTATTGCTTTTGATATTCCAAAATTTAAATTCAATGTCACTTGATATCTTCTATTTACTTAATTCCTCATCTTTTATTGTTCTCTCTCCTTAATAGAATATTTTTCTCATATTCTCTAACTGACCAGCCCCTTGCCTTCTCATGGTCTTATTGCTTTTGATATTCCAAAATTTAAATTCAATGTCACTTGATATCTTCTGTTTACTTAATTCCTCATCTTTTATTGTTCTCTCTCCTTAATAGAATATTTTTCTCATATTCTCTAACTGACCAGCCCCTTGCCTTCTCATGGTCTTATTGCTTTTGATATTCCAAAATTTAAATTCAATGTCACTTGATATCTTCTGTTTACTTAATTCCTCATCTTTTATTGTTCTCTCTCCTTAATAGAATATTTTTCTCATATTCTCTAACTGACCAGCCCCTTGCCTTCTCATGGTCTTATTGCTTTTGATATTCCAAAATTTAAATTCAATGTCACTTGATATCTTCTGTTTACTTAATTCCTCATATTTTATTGTTCTCTCTCCTTAATAGACTATTTTTCTCATATTCTCTAACACTGACCAGCCCCTCGCCCTCTATTTGTCTTATTGCCTTTGATATTCCAAAATTTAAATGCAATGTCACTTGATATTTTCTATTTACTTAATTCCTCATCTTTTATTGTTCTCTCTCCTTAATAGAATATTTTTCTCATATTCTCTAACTGACCAGCCCCTTGCCTTCTCATGGTCTTATTGCTTTTGATATTCCAAAATTTAAATTCAATGTCACTTGATATCTTCTATTTACTTAATTCCTCATCTTTTATTGTTCTCTCTCCTTAATAGAATATTTTTCTCATATTCTCTAACTGACCAGCCCCTTGCCTTCTCATGGTCTTATTGCTTTTGATATTCCAAAATTTAAATTCAATGTCACTTGATATCTTCTATTTACTTAATTCCTCATCTTTTATTGTTCTCTCTCCTTAATAGAATATTTTTCTCATATTCTCTAACTGACCAGCCCCTTGCCTTCTCATGGTCTTATTGCTTTTGATATTCCAAAATTTAAATTCAATGTCACTTGATATTTTCTATTTACTTAATTCCTCATCTTTTATTGTTCTCTCTCCTTAATAGAATATTTTTCTCATATTCTCTAACTGACCAGCCCCTTGCCTTCTCATGGTCTTATTGCTTTTGATATTCCAAAATTTAAATTCAATGTCACTTGATATCTTCTATTTACTTAATTCCCCATCTTTTATTGTTCTCTCTCCTTAATAGAATATTTTTCTCATATTCTCTAACTGACCAGCCCCTTGCCTTCTCATGGTCTTATTGCTTTTGATATTCCAAAATTTAAATTCAATGTCACTTGATATCTTCTATTTACTTAATTCCTCATCTTTTATTGTTCTCTCTCCTTAATAGAATATTTTTCTCATATTCTCTAACTGACCAGCCCCTTGCCTTCTCATGGTCTTATTGCTTTTGATATTCCAAAATTTAAATTCAATGTCACTTGATATCTTCTATTTACTTAATTCCCCATCTTTTATTGTTCTCTCTCCTTAATAGAATATTTTTCTCATATTCTCTAACTGACCAGCCCCTTGCCTTCTCATGGTCTTATTGCTTTTGATATTCCAAAATTTAAATGCAATGTCACTTGATATTTTCTATTTACTTAATTCCTCATCTTTTATTGTTCTCTCTCCTTAATAGAATATTTTTCTCATATTCTCTAACTGACCAGCCCCTTGCCTTCTCATGGTCTTATTGCTTTTGATATTCCAAAATTTAAATTCAATGTCACTTGATATCTTCTATTTACTTAATTCCTCATCTTTTATTGTTCTCTCTCCTTAATAGAATATTTTTCTCATATTCTCTAACTGACCAGCCCCTTGCCTTCTCATGGTCTTATTGCTTTTGATATTCCAAAATTTAAATTCAATGTCACTTGATATCTTCTGTTTACTTAATTCCTCATCTTTTATTGTTCTCTCTCCTTAATAGAATATTTTTCTCATATTCTCTAACTGACCAGCCCCTTGCCTTCTCATGGTCTTATTGCTTTTGATATTCCAAAATTTAAATGCAATGTCACTTGATATTTTCTATTTACTTAATTCCTCATCTTTTATTGTTCTCTCTCCTTAATAGAATATTTTTCTCATATTCTCTAACTGACCAGCCCCTTGCCTTCTCATGGTCTTATTGCTTTTGATATTCCAAAATTTAAATGCAATGTCACTTGATATCTTCTATTTACTTAATTCCTCATCTTTTATTGTTCTCTCTCCTTAATAGACTATTTTTCTCATATTCTCTAACACTGACCAGCCCCTCGCCCTCTATTTGTCTTATTGCCTTTGATATTCCAAAATTTAAATGCAATGTCACTTGATATCTTCTATTTACTTAATTCCTCATCTTTTATTGTTCTCTCTCCTTAATAGAATATTTTTCTCATATTCTCTAACACTGACCAGCCCCTCGCCTTCTCATGGTCTTATTGGTTTTTATATTCCAAAATTTAAATGCAATGTCACTTGATATCTTCTATTTACTTAATTCCTCATCTTTTATTGTTCTCTCTCTCCTTAATAGACTATTTTTCTCATATTCTCTAACATTGACCAGCCCCTCGCCCTCTATTTGTCTTATTGCCTTTGATATTCCAAAATTTAAATGCAATGTCACTTGATATCTTCTATTTACTTAATTCCTCATATTTTATTGTTCTCTCTCCTTAATAGACTATTTTTCTCATATTCTCTAACATTGACCAGCCCCTCGCCCTCTATTTGTCTTATTGCCTTTGATATTCCAAAATTTAAATGCAATGTCACTTGATATCTTCTATTTACTTAATTCCTCATATTTTATTGTTCTCTCTCCTTAATAGACTATTTTTCTCATATTCTCTAACACTGACCAGCCCCTCGCCTTCTCATGGTCTTATTGCTTTTGATATTCCAAAATTTAAATGCAATGTCACCTGATATCTTCTATTTACTTAATTCCTCATCTTTTATTGTTCTCTCTCCTTAATAGAATATTTTTCTCATATTCTCTAACTGACCAGCCCCTTGCCTTCTCATGGTCTTATTGCTTTTGATATTCCAACATTTAAATGCAATGTCACTTGATATCTTCTATTTACTTAATTCCTCATCTTTTATTGTTCTCTCTCTCCTTAATAGACTATTTTTCTCATATTCTCTAACACTGACCAGCCCCTCGCCTTCTCATGGTCTTATTGGTTTTTATATTCCAAAATTTAAATGCAATGTCACTTGATATCTTCTATTTACTTAATTCCTCATATTTTATTTTTCTCTCTCCTTAATAGACTATTTTTCTCATATTCTCTAACACTGACCAGCCCCTCGCCCTCTATTTGTCTTATTGCCTTTGATATTCCAAAATTTAAATGCAATGTCACTTGATATCTTCTATTTACTTAATTCCTCATCTTTTATTGTTCTCTCTCTCCTTAATAGACTATTTTTCTCATATTCTCTAACATTGACCAGCCCCTCGCCCTCTATTTGTCTTATTGCCTTTGATATTCCAAAATTTAAATGCAATGTCACTTGATATCTTCTATTTACTTAATTCCTCATATTTTATTGTTCTCTCTCCTTAATAGACTATTTTTCTCATATTCTCTAACATTGACCAGCCCCTCGCCCTCTATTTGTCTTATTGCCTTTGATATTCCAAAATTTAAATGCAATGTCACTTGATATCTTCTATTTACTTAATTCCTCATATTTTATTGTTCTCTCTCCTTAATAGACTATTTTTCTCATATTCTCTAACACTGACCAGCCCCTCGCCTTCTCATGGTCTTATTGGTTTTTATATTCCAAAATTTAAATGCAATGTCACTTGATATCTTCTATTTACTTAATTCCTCATATTTTATTGTTCTCTCTCCTTAATAGACTATTTTTCTCATATTCTCTAACACTGACCAGCCCCTCGCCCTCTATTTGTCTTATTGCCTTTGATATTCCAACATTTAAATGCAATGTCACTTGATATCTTCTATTTACTTAATTCCTCATCTTTTATTGTTCTCTCTCTCCTTAATAGACTATTTTTCTCATATTCTCTAACATTGACCAGCCCCTCGCCCTCTATTTGTCTTATTGCCTTTGATATTCCAAAATTTAAATGCAATGTCACTTGATATCTTCTATTTACTTAATTCCTCATATTTTATTGTTCTCTCTCCTTAATAGACTATTTTTCTCATATTCTCTAACACTGACCAGCCCCTCGCCTTCTCATGGTCTTATTGGTTTTTATATTCCAAAATTTAAATGCAATGTCACTTGATATCTTCTATTTACTTAATTCCTCATATTTTATTGTTCTCTCTCCTTAATAGACTATTTTTCTCATATTCTCTAACACTGACCAGCCCCTCGCCCTCTATTTGTCTTATTGCCTTTGATATTCCAAAATTTAAATGCAATGTCACTTGATATCTTCTATTTACTTAATTCCTCATCTTTTATTGTTCTCTCTCTCCTTAATAGACTATTTTTCTCATATTCTCTAACATTGACCAGCCCCTCGCCCTCTATTTGTCTTATTGCCTTTGATATTCCAAAATTTAAATGCAATGTCACTTGATATCTTCTATTTACTTAATTCCTCATATTTTATTGTTCTCTCTCCTTAATAGACTATTTTTCTCATATTCTCTAACATTGACCAGCCCCTCGCCCTCTATTTGTCTTATTGCCTTTGATATTCCAAAATTTAAATGCAATGTCACTTGATATCTTCTATTTACTTAATTCCTCATATTTTATTGTTCTCTCTCCTTAATAGACTATTTTTCTCATATTCTCTAACACTGACCAGCCCCTCGCCTTCTCATGGTCTTATTGGTTTTTATATTCCAAAATTTAAATGCAATGTCACTTGATATCTTCTATTTACTTAATTCCTCATATTTTAGTGTTCTCTCTCCTTAATAGACTATTTTTCTCATATTCTCTAACACTGACCAGCCCCTCGCCCTCTATTTGTCTTATTGCCTTTGATATTCCAACATTTAAATGCAATGTCACTTGATATCTTCTATTTACTTAATTCCTCATCTTTTATTGTTCTCTCTCTCCTTAATAGACTATTTTTCTCATATTCTCTAACATTGACCAGCCCCTCGCCCTCTATTTGTCTTATTGCCTTTGATATTCCAAAATTTAAATGCAATGTCACTTGATATCTTCTATTTACTTAATTCCTCATATTTTATTGTTCTCTCTCCTTAATAGACTATTTTTCTCATATTCTCTAACACTGACCAGCCCCTCGCCTTCTCATGGTCTTATTGGTTTTTATATTCCAAAATTTAAATGCAATGTCACTTGATATCTTCTATTTACTTAATTCCTCATATTTTATTGTTCTCTCTCTCCTTAATAGACTATTTTTCTCATATTCTCTAACACTGACCAGCCCCTCGCCCTCTATTTGTCTTATTGCCTTTGATATTCCAAAATTTAAATGCAATGTCACTTGATATCTTCTATTTACTTAATTCCTCATATTTTATTGTTCTCTCTCCTTAATAGACTATTTTTCTCATATTCTCTAACACTGACCAGCCCCTCGCCCTCTATTTGTCTTATTGCCTTTGATATTCCAAAATTTAAATGCAATGTCACTTGATATCTTCTATTTACTTAATTCCTCATCTTTTATTGTTCTCTCTCCTTAATAGACTATTTTTCTCATATTCTCTAACACTGACCAGCCCCTCGCCCTCTATTTGTCTTATTGCCTTTGATATTCCAAAATTTAAATGCAATGTCACTTGATATCTTCTATTTACTTAATTCCTCATATTTTATTGTTCTCTCTCCTTAATAGACTATTTTTCTCATATTCTCTAACACTGACCAGCCCCTCGCCCTCTATTTGTCTTATTGCCTTTGATATTCCAAAATTTAAATGCAATGTCACTTGATATCTTCTATTTACTTAATTCCTCATCTTTTATTGTTCTCTCTCTCCTTAATAGACTATTTTTCTCATATTCTCTAACACTGACCAGCCCCTCGCCCTCTATTTGTCTTATTGCCTTTGATATTCCAAAATTTAAATGCAATGTCACTTGATATCTTCTATTTACTTAATTCCTCATCTTTTATTGTTCTCTTTCTCCTTAATAGACTATTTTTCTCATATTCTCTAACACTGACCAGCCCCTCGCCCTCTATTTGTCTTATTGCCTTTGATATTCCAAAATTTAAATGCAATGTCACTTGATATCTTCTATTTACTTAATTCCTCATCTTTTATTGTTCTCTCTCCTTAATAGACTATTTTTCTCATATTCTCTAACACTGACCAGCCCCTCGCCCTCTATTTGTCTTATTGCCTTTGATATTCCAAAATTTAAATGCAATGTCACTTGATATCTTCTATTTACTTAATTCCTCATCTTTTATTGTTCTCTCTCCTTAATAGACTATTTTTCTCATATTCTCTAACACTGACCAGCCCCTCGCCCTCTATTTGTCTTATTGCCTTTGATATTCCAAAATTTAAATGCAATGTCACTTGATATCTTCTATTTACTTAATTCCTCATCTTTTATTGTTCTCTCTCCTTAATAGACTATTTTTCTCATATTCTCTAACACTGACCAGCCCCTCGCCCTCTATTTGTCTTATTGCCTTTGATATTCCAAAATTTAAATGCAATGTCACTTGATATCTTCTATTTACTTAATTCCTCATATTTTATTGTTCTCTCTCTCCTTAATAGACTATTTTTCTCATATTCTCTAACACTGACCAGCCCCTCGCCCTCTATTTGTCTTATTGCCTTTGATATTCCAAAATTTAAATGCAATGTCACTTGATATCTTCTATTTACTTAATTCCTCATATTTTATTGTTCTCTCTCTCCTTAATAGACTATTTTTCTCATATTCTCTAACACTGACCAGCCCCTCGCCCTCTATTTGTCTTATTGCCTTTGATATTCCAAAATTTAAATGCAATGTCACTTGATATCTTCTATTTACTTAATTCCTCATATTTTATTGTTCTCTCTCTCCTTAATAGACTATTTTTCTCATATTCTCTAACACTGACCAGCCCCTCGCCCTCTATTTGTCTTATTGCCTTTGATATTCCAAAATTTAAATGCAATGTCACTTGATATCTTCTATTTACTTAATTCCTCATCTTTTATTGTTCTCTCTCCTTAATAGACTATTTTTCTCATATTCTCTAACACTGACCAGCCCCTCGCCCTCTATTTGTCTTATTGCCTTTGATATTCCAAAATTTAAATGCAATGTCACTTGATATCTTCTATTTACTTAATTCCTCATCTTTTATTGTTCTCTCTCCTTAATAGACTATTTTTCTCATATTCTCTAACACTGACCAGCCCCTCGCCCTCTATTTGTCTTATTGCCTTTGATATTCCAAAATTTAAATGCAATGTCACTTGATATCTTCTATTTACTTAATTCCTCATCTTTTATTGTTCTCTCTCCTTAATAGACTATTTTTCTCATATTCTCTAACACTGACCAGCCCCTCGCCCTCTATTTGTCTTATTGCCTTTGATATTCCAAAATTTAAATGCAATGTCACTTGATATCTTCTATTTACTTAATTCCTCATATTTTATTGTTCTCTCTCTCCTTAATAGACAATTTTTCTCATATTCTCTAACACTGACCAGCCCCTCGCCCTCTATTTGTCTTATTGCCTTTGATATTCCAAAATTTAAATGCAATGTCACTTGATATCTTCTATTTACTTAATTCCTCATCTTTTATTGTTCTCTCTCCTTAATAGACTATTTTTCTCATATTCTCTAACACTGACCAGCCCCTCGCCCTCTATTTGTCTTATTGCCTTTGATATTCCAAAATTTAAATGCAATGTCACTTGATATCTTCTATTTACTTAATTCCTCATCTTTTATTGTTCTCTCTCCTTAATAGACTATTTTTCTCATATTCTCTAACACTGACCAGCCCCTCGCCCTCTATTTGTCTTATTGCCTTTGATATTCCAAAATTTAAATGCAATGTCACTTGATATCTTCTATTTACTTAATTCCTCATCTTTTATTGTTCTCTCTCTCCTTAATAGACTATTTTTCTCATATTCTCTAACACTGACCAGCCCCTCGCCCTCTATTTGTCTTATTGCCTTTGATATTCCAAAATTTAAATGCAATGTCACTTGATATCTTCTATTTACTTAATTCCTCATCTTTTATTGTTCTCTTTCTCCTTAATAGACTATTTTTCTCATATTCTCTAACACTGACCAGCCCCTCGCCCTCTATTTGTCTTATTGCCTTTGATATTCCAAAATTTAAATGCAATGTCACTTGATATCTTCTATCTACTTAATTCCTCATCTTTTATTGTTCTCTCTCTCCTTAATAGACTATTTTTCTCATATTCTCTAACACTGACCAGCCCCTCGCCCTCTATTTGTCTTATTGCTTTTGATATTCCAAAATTTAAATGCAATGTCACTTGATATCTTCTATTTACTTAATTCCTCATCTTTTATTGTTCTCTCTCCTTAATAGAATATTTTTCTCATATTCTCTAACTGACCAGCCCCTTGCCTTCTCATGGTCTTATTGCTTTTGATATTCCAAAATTTAAATGCAATGTCACTTGATATCTTCTATTTACTTAATTCCTCATCTTTTATTGTTCTCTCTCTCCTTAATAGACTATTTTTCTCATATTCTCTAACACTGACCAGCCCCTCGCCTTCTCATGGTCTTATTGGTTTTTATATTCCAAAATTTAAATGCAATGTCACTTGATATCTTCTATTTACTTAATTCCTCATATTTTATTGTTCTCTCTCCTTAATAGACTATTTTTCTCATATTCTCTAACACTGACCAGCCCCTCGCCCTCTATTTGTCTTATTGCCTTTGATATTCCAAAATTTAAATGCAATGTCACTTGATATCTTCTATTTACTTAATTCCTCATCTTTTATTGTTCTCTCTCTCCTTAATAGACTATTTTTCTCATATTCTCTAACACTGACCAGCCCCTCGCCCTCTATTTGTCTTATTGCTTTTGATATTCCAAAATTTAAATGCAATGTCACTTGATATCTTCTATTTACTTAATTCCTCATCTTTTATTGTTCTCTCTCCTTAATAGAATATTTTTCTCATATTCTCTAACTGACCAGCCCCTTGCCTTCTCATGGTCTTATTGCTTTTGATATTCCAAAATTTAAATGCAATGTCACTTGATATCTTCTATTTACTTAATTCCTCATCTTTTATTGTTCTCTCTCTCCTTAATAGACTATTTTTCTCATATTCTCTAACACTGACCAGCCCCTCGCCTTCTCATGGTCTTATTGGTTTTTATATTCCAAAATTTAAATGCAATGTCACTTGATATCTTCTATTTACTTAATTCCTCATATTTTATTGTTCTCTCTCCTTAATAGACTATTTTTCTCATATTCTCTAACACTGACCAGCCCCTCGCCCTCTATTTGTCTTATTGCCTTTGATATTCCAAAATTTAAATGCAATGTCACTTGATATCTTCTATTTACTTAATTCCTCATCTTTTATTGTTCTCTTTCTCCTTAATAGACTATTTTTCTCATATTCTCTAACACTGACCAGCCCCTCGCCCTCTATTTGTCTTATTGCCTTTGATATTCCAAAATTTAAATGCAATGTCACTTGATATCTTCTATTTACTTAATTCCTCATCTTTTATTGTTCTCTCTCTCCTTAATAGACTATTTTTCTCATATTCTCTAACACTGACCAGCCCCTCGCCCTCTATTTGTCTTATTGCCTTTGATATTCCAAAATTTAAATGCAATGTCACTTGATATCTTCTATTTACTTAATTCCTCATCTTTTATTGTTCTCTCTCTCCTTAATAGACTATTTTTCTCATATTCTCTAACACTGACCAGCCCCTCGCCCTCTATTTGTCTTATTGCCTTTGATATTCCAAAATTTAAATGCAATGTCACTTGATATCTTCTATTTACTTAATTCCTCATCTTTTATTGTTCTCTTTCTCCTTAATAGACTATTTTTCTCATATTCTCTAACACTGACCAGCCCCTCGCCCTCTATTTGTCTTATTGCCTTTGATATTCCAAAATTTAAATGCAATGTCACTTGATATCTTCTATTTACTTAATTCCTCATCTTTTATTGTTCTCTCTCTCCTTAATAGACTATTTTTCTCATATTCTCTAACACTGACCAGCCCCTCGCCCTCTATTTGTCTTATTGCCTTTGATATTCCAAAATTTAAATGCAATGTCACTTGATATCTTCTATTTACTTAATTCCTCATCTTTTATTGTTCTCTTTCTCCTTAATAGACTATTTTTCTCATATTCTCTAACACTGACCAGCCCCTCGCCCTCTATTTGTCTTATTGCCTTTGATATTCCAAAATTTAAATGCAATGTCACTTGATATCTTCTATTTACTTAATTCCTCATCTTTTATTGTTCTCTCTCTCCTTAATAGACTATTTTTCTCATATTCTCTAACACTGACCAGCCCCTCGCCCTCTATTTGTCTTATTGCCTTTGATATTCCAAAATTTAAATGCAATGTCACTTGATATCGTCTATTTACTTAATTCCTCATCTTTTATTGTTCTCTCTCCTTAATAGAATATTTTTCTCATATTCTCTAACTGACCAGCCCCTTGCCTTCTCATGGTCTTATTGCTTTTGATATTCCAAAATTTAAATGCAATGTCACTTGATATCTTCTATTTACTTAATTCCTCATATTTTATTGTTCTCTCTCCTTAATAGAATATTTTTCTCATATTCTCTAACTGACCAGCCCCTTGCCTTCTCATGGTCTTATTGCTTTTGATATTCCAAAATTTAAATGCAATGTCACTTGATATCTTCTATTTACTTAATTCCTCATCTTTTATTGTTCTCTCTCTCCTTAATAGACTATTTTTCTCATATTCTCTAACACTGACCAGCCCCTCGCCCTCTATTTGTCTTATTGCTTTTGATATTCCAAAATTTAAATGCAATGTCACTTGATATCTTCTATTTACTTAATTCCTCATCTTTTATTGTTCTCTCTCCTTAATAGAATATTTTTCTCATATTCTCTAACTGACCAGCCCCTTGCCTTCTCATGGTCTTATTGCTTTTGATATTCCAAAATTTAAATGCAATGTCACTTGATATCTTCTATTTACTTAATTCCTCATCTTTTATTGTTCTCTCTCTCCTTAATAGACTATTTTTCTCATATTCTCTAACACTGACCAGCCCCTCGCCTTCTCATGGTCTTATTGGTTTTTATATTCCAAAATTTAAATGCAATGTCACTTGATATCTTCTATTTACTTAATTCCTCATATTTTATTGTTCTCTCTCCTTAATAGACTATTTTTCTCATATTCTCTAACACTGACCAGCCCCTCGCCCTCTATTTGTCTTATTGCCTTTGATATTCCAAAATTTAAATGCAATGTCACTTGATATCTTCTATTTACTTAATTCCTCATCTTTTATTGTTCTCTTTCTCCTTAATAGACTATTTTTCTCATATTCTCTAACACTGACCAGCCCCTCGCCCTCTATTTGTCTTATTGCCTTTGATATTCCAAAATTTAAATGCAATGTCACTTGATATCTTCTATTTACTTAATTCCTCATCTTTTATTGTTCTCTTTCTCCTTAATAGACTATTTTTCTCATATTCTCTAACACTGACCAGCCCCTCGCCCTCTATTTGTCTTATTGCCTTTGATATTCCAAAATTTAAATGCAATGTCACTTGATATCTTCTATTTACTTAATTCCTCATCTTTTATTGTTCTCTCTCTCCTTAATAGACTATTTTTCTCATATTCTCTAACACTGACCAGCCCCTCGCCCTCTATTTGTCTTATTGCCTTTGATATTCCAAAATTTAAATGCAATGTCACTTGATATCTTCTATTTACTTAATTCCTCATATTTTATTGTTCTCTCTCCTTAATAGAATATTTTTCTCATATTCTCTAACTGACCAGCCCCTTGCCTTCTCATGGTCTTATTGCTTTTGATATTCCAAAATTTAAATGCAATGTCACTTGATATCTTCTATTTACTTAATTCCTCATCTTTTATTGTTCTCTCTCTCCTTAATAGACTATTTTTCTCATATTCTCTAACTGACCAGCCCCTTGCCTTCTCATGGTCTTATTGCTTTTGATATTCCAAAATTTAAATGCAATGTCACTTGATATCTTCTATTTACTTAATTCCTCATCTTTTATTGTTCTCTCTCCTTAATAGAATATTTTTCTCATATTCTCTAACTGACCAGCCCCTTGCCTTCTCATGGTCTTATTGCTTTTGATATTCCAAAATTTAAATGCAATGTCACTTGATATCTTCTATTTACTTAATTCCTCATATTTTATTGTTCTCTCTCCTTAATAGAATATTTTTCTCATATTCTCTAACTGACCAGCCCCTTGCCTTCTCATGGTCTTATTGCTTTTGATATTCCAAAATTTAAATGCAATGTCACTTGATATCTTCTATTTACTTAATTCCTCATCTTTTATTGTTCTCTCTCTCCTTAATAGACTATTTTTCTCATATTCTCTAACACTGACCAGCCCCTCGCCCTCTATTTGTCTTATTGCTTTTGATATTCCAAAATTTAAATGCAATGTCACTTGATATCTTCTATTTACTTAATTCCTCATCTTTTATTGTTCTCTCTCCTTAATAGAATATTTTTCTCATATTCTCTAACTGACCAGCCCCTTGCCTTCTCATGGTCTTATTGCTTTTGATATTCCAAAATTTAAATGCAATGTCACTTGATATCTTCTATTTACTTAATTCCTCATATTTTATTGTTCTCTCTCCTTAATAGAATATTTTTCTCATATTCTCTAACTGACCAGCCCCTTGCCTTCTCATGGTCTTATTGGTTTTTATATTCCAAAATTTAAATGCAATGTCACTTGATATCTTCTATTTACTTAATTCCTCATATTTTATTGTTCTCTCTCCTTAATAGACTATTTTTCTCATATTCTCTAACACTGACCAGCCCCTCGCCCTCTATTTGTCTTATTGCCTTTGATATTCCAAAATTTAAATGCAATGTCACTTGATATCTTCTATTTACTTAATTCCTCATCTTTTATTGTTCTCTTTCTCCTTAATAGACTATTTTTCTCATATTCTCTAACACTGACCAGCCCCTCGCCCTCTATTTGTCTTATTGCTTTTGATATTCCAAAATTTAAATGCAATGTCACTTGATATCTTCTATTTACTTAATTCCTCATATTTTATTGTTCTCTCTCCTTAATAGAATATTTTTCTCATATTCTCTAACTGACCAGCCCCTTGCCTTCTCATGGTCTTATTGCTTTTGATATTCCAAAATTTAAATGCAATGTCACTTGATATCTTCTATTTACTTAATTCCTCATCTTTTATTGTTCTCTCTCCTTAATAGAATATTTTTCTCATATTCTCTAACTGACCAGCCCCTTGCCTTCTCATGGTCTTATTGCTTTTGATATTCCAAAATTTAAATGCAATGTCACTTGATATCTTCTATTTACTTAATTCCTCATCTTTTATTGTTCTCTCTCCTTAATAGAATATTTTTCTCATATTCTCTAACTGACCAGCCCCTTGCCTTCTCATGGTCTTATTGCTTTTGATATTCCAAAATTTAAATGCAATGTCACTTGATATCTTCTATTTACTTAATTCCTCATATTTTATTGTTCTCTCTCTCCTTAATAGACTATTTTTCTCATATTCTCTAACACTGACCAGCCCCTCGCCCTCTATTTGTCTTATTGCCTTTGATATTCCAAAATTTAAATGCAATGTCACTTGATATCTTCTATTTACTTAATTCCTCATCTTTTATTGTTCTCTCTCTCCTTAATAGAATATTTTTCTCATATTCTCTAACACTGACCAGCCCCTCGCCCTCTATTTGTCTTATTGCCTTTGATATTCCAACATTTAAATGCAATGTCACTTGATATCTTCTATTTACTTAATTCCTCATCTTTTATTGTTCTCTCTCTCCTTAATAGACTATTTTTCTCATATTCTCTAACACTGACCAGCCCCTCGCCCTCTATTTGTCTTATTGCCTTTGATATTCCAAAATTTAAATGCAATGTCACTTGATATCTTCTATTTACTTAATTCCTCATATTTTATTGTTCTCTCTCTCCTTAATAGACTATTTTTCTCATATTCTCTAACACTGACCAGCCCCTCGCCCTCTATTTGTCTTATTGCTTTTGATATTCCAAAATTTAAATGCAATGTCACTTGATATCTTCTATTTACTTAATTCCTCATATTTTATTGTTCTCCTTAATAGAATATTTTTCTCATATTCTCTAACACTGACCAGCCCCTCACCTTCTCATGGTCTTATTGGTTTTGATATTCCAACTTTTAAATGCAAGATCTGTTGTTATGTTCTATTTACTTAATTCTTCATCTTTTACTTTTCTCTTTCCTTAATAACGTTTTTATTCTAATAATCCTATACCCTCAGGATACCTTTGTATTTTGTCAGTTATGAGCCATGAGTGATACATGATCATATTTCTTTTGCTACATGACTGATGAGGCAGAATTTTTCCTGCAGTAGGTTGCCTTGTCTTTTTGCAGTAGATCAGTTGCCATCCAAGTGAATAGGATCTGGTTTGTCCTGCTATTTAGCTATAGCTGGGAGGAGATGAATAGGATTTATACCTTTAAGAAAGATATTAGCTCGTCATTGAGTTTACTGCATTCGACTGGAATTCAAACTCATCTCTCAGATTCCTCAATCCAAGCCACTATTTATTACTCCATTGTGCGTCCTACTTTACATCTTAGTAGCTTTAATGCTTTTGTTGTGTTGAAAGGATTAAAAAAATTTATCTTTTTTTTCATTACAAGCCCAAGGTAAGACAATTTTTCCACACAATTATATATTTTAATATTTCTACCAGAACAAATTTCATATTGTACCAGTTTTAAAAATAGCAAGTTAATTTCATTTTTATTACACATATCTCTCCTCTGTCTGCACATGTGTCATTGCTAAATGTACTTTAAAAGAGGGTAATTTCTTCTCTTCACTTGTCTCGTTTGGCCTCAAAATTAAACCAGCAGGAAGAAGAAACTTGCCTCGTGATTTTGAGGTCAAACTAGACATTGTCCAATGAGTTTTTCTCTGTTAAGTGTTAACTAAATCGATGCAGACATTAGGAATATCCGGGTGTCCATATGTGATTAACAATAATGGACACTCTTATGCCAGAGAAATAGGATATGGTAAAAGTACATTATTTTCTTTTTCTTCCTTTCTTTCATTCTCTTTCTTTCTTATTTCTCTTCCTTTTTACTTGTCTTTTTTTCTTTCTCTTCCTTTTTACTTGTCTTTCTTTCTTTCTTTCTTTCTTTCTCTTCCTTTTTGCTTGTCTTTCTTTCTTTCTCTTCCTTTTTACTTGTCTTTTTTTCTTTCTCTTCCTTTTTACTTGTCTTTCTTTCTTTCTTTCTCTTCCTTTTTACTTGTCTTTCTTTCTTTCTTTCAGTAAATTTCTCTGAATACCAGTTTATGTCATCTGATGTGCCACAGCTGCTTGAATTTGAACAGCCTGGTGGGTAAGAGAAAACTTTTTACTATGACTCATATTACAGAGTTACATACGGACACAATTTCCATTTTAAACTCTGACAAAATTTGAACTAAAAAACTTAAAAACATATTTACAATAATTTAAATGTCTCCTTTATTTTTAGTCAAATTTGTATTTCATTTGAAAGACTGTAGCCTAAAAAAAATCTTTAAAAAAGAAAAAACAAATTACGTATTTCAATAAGGTTTTTAAGATACTTTTGAAACATTCTTAGGATCAATTCATTATTTTAATTTTAAAATTTGAAATTAAAAAAAATGAAGACTTTTTAGAAATTAAATATCTCTTTTCAATATTTGTTTAAAAAAAAATTAGTAAAATTTAGGATTAACTAACAGAATTTTTGAAAAGTATTTTGTGCTTAAGATATGGCGGAAATCATGTTAGAACACAGCAAAGTATATTCCACTTGTCAACAAGTTCATAGGTCAAACAGTAGCAATTACTTCTCCCTCCTGTAACATGTAATAAAGAAAAACTACCTCAAATTTAATTAAGTATGGATGACCAAAACTACCAGAATACAGAAACTGTAATCATTTTTTTACCGTATATAACCAATAAGTTAGAGATACATTTTTATTCTTTTTATGAAACACTATCATCATTTGTCAACCATAGTCAGGATCATTGATTCAATGCAAACAACCCTTTCTTTAGCTGTATAGTATGTACTATGCTAGGGCTAAATACAGTTTTTGAATTCAGAGTTATTTTCTCATAGACTAGTTGCCATCCAAGGCTATAGAACCTGGTCTGTCCTGATATTTACCCATAGCTGGGAGGAGAAGAAGAGGATTCTCACCTTTCCCAAGGGTATTAGCACATAATGAATGTAATGGATCCGACTGGAATGCAAACTCAGCTCCTTGATTCCTCAATCCAAGCTATTATTCATTATGTAACCATGCCCATGGATGAAATAAAGGGTTCAGTTTGAAATTTCAATTACCTGAAGAAGGCCAGAGTGTATAGCGGCTGAAACATTGTGAATATGGCAACAGTCCGAACTGTAAATAATTACAATACCTTGTCTCAGAAATATAGACAGATAGGAAAATGTGGCATCCAAAACCGATCCAGAGTCTTATCCTGCTGTCACGGCACCAATTGTGATGATCTAACCTTTAAGTGATTCGGATGAGAATCTGGTTAGATTCGATATCAGCCTCGTCGTTCCCAACTCGCTTCCAACGTCTGGTTATCGAAGTAACTACTTTGATCTCCAGTCTGCCTACCCACGTTGTGAATTGATCTTAGGCAGACGAAATCAATCAGAGTTGGGGCCGTACTGCAAGCTTGAGTTCGAATGAGGACGGTATCGCACAAGTACGGGCAAAATAAAATAAAATAATAAGTCGAAAATGGTATCAAAAAAAGGATAACAATACTTTATATCTGGTTGCTGGATACATAGCAATGCGTCTATCTCCCGACCCGCTATATGGATTGTGACACGTGGTTTTCAGGCGAGATTCACAAAGCTTATTTTGGTGGTGTGAGTCTAAGTCGTTCTTCAAAAGAAATAAATTGTTCTTGGTTAGAAGATGAGTTCGGAAGTTGTGCGAATCTTGGTCAGCTCTTCGTAGCGGGGCTTCAGAGCTCTCAACTGGAACTCTCTCTTGAACTCAAAACTAAAACCAAACTCCAACTGATTTTTGCTCGCTGCGAACTTGCTTATATGGACGCCGATTCAAAACTGGGGGTGGGCTCGTCGGGGTTTGAGGTTCCCTGATAAGTCTAAATCCATAAACCCCTTCTTTTGTTTTCGGTCAGGAAAAATTCATTATTTCCATTTTTGGAAGTCTTCTCTTACTCCCACCTTCTCTTATTTTCATATGGACACGTCCCCACTTCCTTGCAGGGACTTCTCATACCTACCTCTCAATGGGCTGCCTCCTTGCGTCACATGATCACCTCCGCCTGGCCGGTTAGCATTCAACCAATGGTCGATCAACAGTGTGGGCATGACTAGACTAGCCTTGTTCTTAAAAAAATATATATATTGTTCAAAGAAAACAAAATTATCTTTTTCTTTTCCTTTTCTTTCTTTTGTTTCTCTCTTCTTCACTGGCCGCCAAGAAGACAATACGACCCGTAGAGTGATAATCTCAATTCTTATCCTAACGTCACGGCATATGGAATTCTTCAATCAGATTTTCGCCAGCACCAAGAGGCTAGTCAACCAGACACACTCATTCTTCGGCACCAACGAAATATTGTTTCACTGTCACATTCAAATTCCAACACAGCCCAGATGTGTTTTCTCTTAATGACACCTCCCATCGACAAAGACCCAACCTAGAGATGACTCTCTTTGTGTGTGGTCAACAAATGACCTATTAAATTGTTTTCAGACAGCATCATGACACAAGTAAACCTTTATCTATTTAAAACTCTGTATCCACCTGGTGTTTGTCAATTAGCTTTATGACAATCGCCATAAGAATTTTCACCATTCTTCATTTATCAAAACAACATTTTCAAATGTCTCTTCTCGTAGGTGACTTTATCTTTAAAATTTTCCTCGCAGGGAACCCCACCACCCCCGATAATCCGCCTGTCACAAAGACACAGTTAATTTTTTATCTATCTAAACAAAACAATGTATTAACCTGGACCCTGCCAGCCCCAAGACAATAGCCGACAGAACCCTCACCAGTGTCTTCCATTATCAAAATAACATTTTCAAATGGTATTTCTCGTGGGTGGCCACCCGTTATCACCTAAGTTGTCTGTTCCCTAATAAACTGGCTCTTTTTTCTTTCTTTTCTTTCTCTTTTTCCTTTCCTTCTTTTTCCCTCTTTCTGCGCCCCTAAATGTTGTCACAAAAAACTGATGAATAAAATTAGAAAGTTCTTAACACAGTTAGTTTTTAAAAGAAAATGCCAAATTGAAGCCTGTTGGTTTATCAAAATCATGATTAAAAATTAATTCAAAATAATTTGCAAAAATAGATGCTCAATTTTGAAGTTGTCAAAAACTCACCAAATTTAAATTGCAAACAGATGCAGTTCAATTGGATAGTTGATTTCATATTTTTAACCAATGTAAATAAAAACTTACCACCCCCCTCAAAGGAGTTGATTTTGACCCAGTTGGGGGCCACTTATTTTCTATATGAAAAGGAGATTTTATTCCAATATAGAAAAGAAATTATTGGGGATTTTGGCCTACAAGAAAAGAAAGACAGTGTGAAATAATAGTGACTTTGGCCTTAAAATGAACAGTTGATTTACCCACACCAAGAAGATTAACGGAGGAGGATAACGAAGAGGAAACACATGGGTAAATTTATTTTAATAAAACAAGGAGTTTATTCACAAATTTACATGCTTAAGATACTGTCAGTAACTCATTTCAGGAAACTAAATCAGAATTCTTAAAGTTTGTGCTTTTAACATATTGTTATGAAGAGGAAATGTTCCTATAACAGATTAAATGATCTGACACAAAATAATATTCAAAAACGGTATATGGTTGTATACTTTCTGTTGTATTGTATGCAAATTAGATAGACAAGTATAAATAGAGAACAACTGGCGAACATAGGCCAACTATACCTAGCAAATCTGGTTGCTATTCAGAACACCGAGAATTGTACTATGACTACTACTACACAGAGAAATATGCAAAACATAACATTTTCAAAAGTAGACAAAGTGGCGCATGCTGGTTAGAGGTTGATAATATAAGTAATTTTACACTGGCAAGTACTTCAATGCTGGTTGCAAGGAACTGAAACAAAACCTTTCACATGACTTCAAACACTCTTCTCTGATTAATTTTTCTTCTCATTTTATATCAAAAGGAATTTCACATAGACTTGCTACTTTCTTTTTTTCTTCTCGGCTGACTAATTTCTGTGAAGGCAAGGTTTTCATTGGTTTTAAAAAAACTATTTCACATAGGCTTGTGAATTCTTTTCCTTTTTTTTTCCCACAGTCCTTCAAATTTGAACGGTCTAGGTGAAGGGAGTTACTATTATTTTGCATTCACCACAAAATAGAACAGAAATAATTTTATTCTCAATTAAATCTAATTTTGTAATGAAAGAAGGGTATAATGGCCTGCCGAAAATAATTCTTTTGAGTGTTTAATGAAAATTTTGGTAAAGAGATAATGTTTCTATGAAAATTAAGACTTATGCTTGAGAAAATCAGAAATGTCCTTAATGGGACAGTGAAATTTCTCTAGAAATTGAAAACTTACACCTGTCAATAGTTGAGGTCAAATACAAATGTAGCAGTCTTGAAAAATGTTGAGGATGATGGAGGCCAAAAGAGTTGTTTTTGTAGAAATGATGTGAGTAAAGCTTGGTCTGCAGCTCCTTGAAGTGGGTTTCAGAACAAATTGTTAGTTTTTGGTTGTTCTCACCTGCAAAGGTTAGTTTATAAGATTGTCCTCTCCAGCCGTATGACTATCATCCCTGACGACACGCTAATGAACAGCATTCTTCACTAACCAGAGATGTTACTTATATTTGGATTCCCATGACCACTCAGTAACCTTTTCAAATTATCAAGGTTTTAAATCCCTTGCCTATGATTGGGGGAAAATCCAAAGGAAGAATTTTTCTTCTCAATCCTTCTGAGTTTTATAACAATGTAAAAACAGATTCAACTCAAGACACATCAAGAAAAGGTTTCCCGAACACCTAATTGCTTTTTAAAATCTTCATTTTTAGTAAGGAGCAAGAGGCATCAAATTATAAGAAGAAAAATCTTTAAAAACTCATGAGATTTTTCTCTTATAATCAAATGTGGAATAGGTATCGATTTGGTTGGGTTTCTTTTGTTTTATGGCATATCAACCTCAATAGGTTATTTAATGCCAACACGATTTTTATTGCTGGTAATATTTTTTCCAAAAATGTATTGCTGCTAATATATTTTTTTTTCAAAAAGATATTATTGGTAATATTTTTTTTTTTTAAAATGTATTGCTGATAATAATTTTCCTTCAAAAATATATTGCTGGTAATAGTTTTTTACAAATATGTATTGCTGATATTAAAACATATTTTTACACTTTCATAGTGTTTTGACCCCAGTTTGGAGATTTGATTTCAGAAAACAGATGTTCACTGATAACATCTCATAGTTTAGGATACCTATTCTCTGTCCTGGATAAGACAGTAAACAACATCCAACAGTAAGACTTCTGATCAGGTTTTGAGGAGCATGGAACCACCTCTTAATTGCTGGTGTTCCCAGGTCCACCCTTACCTGGGGTGGTAGCACCTGTTAGGGTCCCAGCTATGGGCAAGCAGTTAACCCCCAAACCGGGGCCAAAACACTATGAAAGTGTAAAAATAGATTTTAATGCCAGAAATACTGTTTTGTAAAAATATTCCCAGCACTACATTTTTGAAAAATATTATTAGCAACAAAAATCTTGTTGGCATTAAATAACCCATTGAGGTTGATATGCCATAAAACAAAACCATGGCCAACCTGTGGCTTAACCAGGGGTTGGCAACCTTTTACTATGTGCTGACTTAAGGTTTTAAAATCATTCAGTGTGCCAACAGCATACGTATTTTTATACAAGTCAAGGTCAATATACCTGTTCTACAATATATTTTATATAGTAATATATAGTATGTATACTCTAGTATATATTAAAATTGAAACAGCAAAATATCTTCTTGTGTTGTAGTAGTTATTGGTTCGAACTTTGTGATGTCATTTGCGTCTGCAGGGCCATTGCAAATTGCTTGGCATACGACATGTGACATATGTGCCATACGTTGCCAACCACTGACTTTGCTATAAGTGGGTCAATAACTTAACAAATGCCATAATTAATGTATAACCCGCACCTCGAAGTTTGGGCTACGAAAAGAAAGAAAAAATATCTCGGGTATAATACACACTAAACTTTTAGAATTAATAGCAACTAAAATTAGCATTTATTTAACTTTTTTTCCGGTTCGTATTAACTGATCGTATGAGAATCGGAGATCCGAGTTCAAATTCTAGTTGAGTTCATTAGATTCACTTATGTGCTAATACTCTTGGGAAAGGTAAGCCCTCTCCCCAGCTATAGCCAGATAGCAGGACAGACTAGATCCTATAACCTTCGTATCTTCTAGGACAGGGGTTGGCAACTTTTTGCTATGTACCAACTTAGGGTTTTAAAATCATTCAGTGTGCCAAATTTTCATACAAGTCGAGTTCAATATACCTGTTCTACAATATATTTTATATAGTAATATATCATATATATACTTTAGTATATATTAAAATTGAAACAGTTAAATATCTTCTTTGTGTTGTAGTAGTTATTGATTCAGACTTTATGATGTCATTTGCAGCTGCATGCCATTGGCAATTGCTTGGTGTGCCATGTGTGATATGCGTGCCATAGGTAGCCAATTCCTGTCTTATACTATGCAACTGATGGAGAAAACTTGGTTAAAGTTCAAGTATGTGCCCCATCAGAGTCATCCCGTAGCTGGAGGAGGAAGTGATGAGTTCATAGTTTTATCTAAGTGTCTTTGTGTAAAACTGAATGATCTGAACAGGCAGAAAAATTGGATTCATATCTTTCCATAAGAGTATTAGCATGTAAGTGAATCTAATGAACTCAACTGGAATTCAAACTTGGCTCTCTGATTCCTTAATCCAAGCCGTTATCCATTACTTCACCGTGTCTAAAACAGGTAAATATTTAACTTCTATCAACATAACAGAAAGTATAGAAAAATATTAAGTAAATGTTTTTAATAAGGTATTTGACTAAATTTAACAACTCTGATATAATGTTACCTGAAATAGGGAATAATTAAGCATGCAGTTCCTCTGACGTGTAAATATTTACCTTGCCAGATTGTAAGATGCCAATTTCACCAGACAGCTTGAAAGTATTTAATGGGGGTGTTAACATTTGATACTTTTGGTATTAGGTTAATCCTGCATGGTTTTGTAAATGGTACCTGACAATATGAAACTGGAAAGGGAGGGTAATGCCTGTATAAATGCAGGCTTTAGTCTTCAGTATACTTTTAAAAGAAGAGAATGTTATGCCTGTATAAATGCAGGCTTTAGTCTTCATTATACTTTTAAACGAAGAGAAAGTAATGCCTGTATAAATGCAGGCTCTAGTCTTAATTATACTTTTAAAAAAAGAGAACGTTATGCCTGTATGAAATTAAGTGTTGGCATTCATTATACTTTTAAAAGAAGAGAGACATTTTGAAAGTATTTAATGGGGTGGGGGTGTTAACATTTGATACTTTCGGTATTAGGTTAATCCTGCATGGATTTGTAAATGGTACCTGACAATATGGAACAGCAAAGAGAGGGTAATGCCTGTATAAATGAGGGCTTTAGTCTTCATTATACTTTTAAAAGAAGAGAAAGTAATGCCTGTATAAATGCAGGCTTTATTCTTTATTATACTTTTAAAAGAAGGGAGAGTAATGCCTGTTTAAATGCAAGCTTTGCTCTTCATTATACGTTAAAAAGAAGAGAGAGAAATGATTGTATAAATGCAAGTTTTAGTCTTCATTATTCTTTTAAAAGAAGAGAAAGTAATCATACTTATTTTAAAACCCGGGTTGTGTGTGTGTGTGTTCGTTTATATATTGGATTGGATTTCCTACATTTTTCAACCGATTTCAACAAAACTTCACAGGACTACATAAAATTAATTTGCGGTGGTGCTGACAGCGCCAAAAATTGGGAAAACACAATTGTTATTGCACGAAATCAATTTGAAAACACAATTAAGAGACATTGCTGTCGTGAGAATGAAAGGGGAACAACTCATATCAAGTTATACTTATTATAAAACCCAGTTTGTGTGTGTGTGTGTTCGTTCATATATGGGATCAGATTAACTACATTTTTCAACTGATTTCAACAAAACTTCACTTTTTTTTTGGTAGGTAGTGTTTCTTATTGTCTTGCACACATTTTTCTTTATTTTTACATTCAGAATGCTTTCAAAATTCCATTTACAAGACAATTGTTTATAATAAAATTCTATTCAATCGGTAGACTCATAACGATTGAAAACAATGTTTTTGTTTGAGTTTGCGTTTGACCAATTCGTAAAAAGAAAAAAAAACAAAAAACAAAAAAAAAAAAAACTAATTCAGACATGCGTGTCCGTCAACCTTAAACAATAATCTTTGTCAATTTTATTTTTCAGTCTTTACGATGGTCGATAATTGATCTATCTCTTACTGTTACATCACTGGGCAATGCCGGGATCTAATGCTACTGACTGTATAAATGCAAGTTTTGGTCTTCATTATACATTTAAAAGAGAGACAACTTGAAAGTATTTAATGGGGTGGGGGTGTTAACATTTGATACGTTTGGTATTAGGTTAATCCTTCATGGTTTAATCAATGGTACCTGAAAATATGAAACTGGAAAGAGAGGGTACTGCCTGTATAAATGCAGGCTTTAGTCTTCATTATACTTTTAATAGAAGAGAAAGTAATGCCTGTATAAATGCAGGCTTTAGTCTTCATTATACTTTTAAACGAAGAGAAAGTAATGCCTGTATAAATGCAGGCTCTAGTCTTAATTATACTTTTAAAAAAAGAGAACGTTATGCCTGTATGAATTCAAGTTTTGGTATTCATTATACTTTTAAAAGAAGAGAGACATTTTGAAAGTATTTAATGGGGTGGGGGTGTTAACATTTGATACTTTTGGTATTAGGTTAATCCTGCATGGTTTTTGTTACGTAGTACAAAGGAGAAAGCAAGGATAGAATAACCTTTTCTTAAGGCTTTACTGAACTTAATTCACAGCAGTCAGTAATCAACAAAGGAAAGAATTCAGAATAAAAAGGAAGAAGAACGCAGCTTTTAAAGAGGAAAGGGAACGTGTGAAAAATCACGTGGACAAGAAAGCTAGTTCCTTTTTTTTTACGAAAATATAACATTCTCCCCCACTTGCAAAAGAGATTGAAAAAGTTTTATAAATCCAGTCGTTGGATTGGTCTACGAATCCTGCTAGACCGGCGTGGAGGTAGTTCACCACTGGAAGAGCCAGACCTCTGAGAAGGCTGACTTTCAGGATTCTGGCTATTATTCACAGATTCATTTTCTGTATAAGGTGAAGAAATATTAACGGGACCTGTATCAGGCAAAAGGGTTGAATCTGCATGGTCCACGTCGGGTTGAGTATTTTCAGGTCCATTTTGAGGTCCATCCGGACGTGGAAAACGTGCCAATCGTCTCAGCGCCACCGAATCTTCCCGGCCATCATTGTGACGTATTTTGGCATGCGTAGGGTTGGCCTCAAGGAGTTCCACCACCTCAACGATAGGGTCATATTTACCTCTGCCACCGAATCGTTTTAATAATACCTCCCCAGGCTCACAGAGCCAAACAGGCAACGCAGTACCGGAGGAGGACCGCCTTTCAAAATTGAACATTCGTTCGTGGGGGGTTGCATTCGTAGTGGTGCATAGCAGGGAGCGGATAGCATTTAACACATCATGTAGAACATCCTGCCAAGCACTAATTGGTAACTGTTTCGATTCCAGGGCCAATAATATGGTATTCCAAATTATGCCGTTGTAACGTTCGCATTGGCTATTGCCTCTAGGGTTATAAGCAGTAGTATTACTGCATCCAATTTCAAGTCGTGTTAGAAATTGTTTAAATTCTCCCGACATGAACAAAGTTCCTCGATCGGAGTGAATGAACGAGGGAATCCCAAAAATGGAGAAAATACTTGTTAGGCACTGATTAGCAGTTTGCGAAGAGCAATCGCGGCAAGGAAAGGCAAAAGGAAATCGACTATATTCGTCGATAACAGTAAATATATATCGGTAACCTGTCGGAGATACCGGAACAGGCCCTTTGTAGTCTATGGAAAGACGCTGAAATGGCGCAGTAGAACAGATCAGAACATTACTAGCAGAATTGAAGAATTGGTGTTTTATTTTGGCACAGGTCGTACATTCAGAAGTCACACGTCGGACTTCATCAAGCGAATACGGCATATTCTGAGACCTTACAAAATGCCAAAAGCGCTGTACCCCAGGATGTATTAAGGAATCGTGTATCGATTTAAGGTCCTTCAAGGAAGAAGCAGCAGCACCACATACTCTGGATAAGGTATCCGCAACTGTGTTTTCATTTCCAGGACGGTGTTTTATGTCGTATGAAAAGGGAAGAAGTTCCATTTTCCACCGTATAATTTTATCGTTTTTAATTTTTCCGCGATTAGCAGGTTTAACCATAAAAGATACGGCTTGTTGATCAGTAATAATAGTAAAATGTTTCCCGGCAAGGAGGTCTCTCCTTTTACGAACGCATTCGACTATGGCATATGCTTCTTTTTCGACTATATGAAGTCGTATTTCAGAGGGGTTTAGCGACCGAGAAAAGAATGCTACAGGTCGCTCAGCTTGTAAAAGAGTGCCTCCAATAGCCTTTTCTGAAGCATCGGTTTTAATAGTAAATGGCAATTCATCATCAATAACTTTTACAGATGACTCGGCAATGTCTTTCTTAAGTTTTTCGAAAGAATTTATAACTATAGGAGGCATAGGGAATTGTTTATTTTCGACCAGTGGACGAATTTTGTGTGAATATTTAGGTATCCATTTCGCATAGTAAGCAAACATACCAAGACACCATTTTAACGAATTTGAGTCGGAAGGAGGAGGCATTTGCAAAAGTGGCTTCAAATGCTCAGGATCGGGTTGGATAGTTCCGTTACTAATTTGATATCCAAGCACGTTAATAGAACGAAGTGAAAACTGATTTTTCCCGGTTTATTTCGAGGTTGTATGTCGAGTCAGCCTTTAAGAAACATTCCAAATTGACGTCGTGCTCCTCCTGGGTTTTACCGCAAACAGTTATATCATCTATATACAAAAAGGTTCCAGATAATTTGTTATCAGAAATGAAAGAATTCATAAATCGCTGAAAGGCAGAAACCCCGTTAGTAACACCGATGGGTATTCGTTTAAATTGGAACAGACGATTTCCAGCTTGAAAGGCCGTATAGGGGCGATCTTCGGGGCAAATTTCAATCTGATAGTACGCTTTGGACAAGTCAATTATACTATAGATACGATACTGGGCTATTTGGTTTACAAGATCTTCAATTCGAGGCAAGGGGTAGGCATCAAGTAAGGTGAACCGATTAATAGTCTGGGAAAAATCGACTACCAATCGTTTATTTTTAATTTTATTAGGTGACGAAGTTACAACAATTTGAGCACGCCACGGAGAGTAACTTGTTTCAATTATATCATCCTCAAGCAGTTGTAGAATTTCTTTTTCAATGAACCGAGCATCCTCCGCACGGTAATTTCGGGATTTAGTAGCAATAGGTTTGCAGTCAGGGGTCATGTTTCGGAACAACTTAACAAGAGCACAACTGATCTTGGTTAAAGCGCAGATTTTTAGAATATCCTGAGATCCACCAAAAGAAATAGTGATACTCTGGTGTAGTTTTAAGAAGGGCACGCCGAGTATAATATCCATACAGGAATCAGGAAGTATTGTAAAGTCAATTTGTTTATATTCGTAACCATTGAAGATAATGTCCTCAGTACAATATTCAGATAGTTTGAGGGAAATGACAGATGATGCCATGGAAATTACGGAATTCCGTTTAGAAGTAGACAGTTTCATTGTTTTAACAGTACCGGCACTGATAAAGTTATCAGAACTACCGGTGTCTATGAGGGCAGTTAATCTCTTTCCTTTTAATTCTAAAGTTTTAGTAACTGGAGGAGACCTATCATCGTCTTTAGCACGGGCTACTATAATAGCTGAGGTAGAACGTGAAGGCGCCGGCATGGTAGAACGGCAAACTTTAGAAAAATGACCGAGTTTGCCACAGTTTCGACATCTCTTATCACGGGCAGGACAATAGCGGCGATTATCCTTAAAGTGACGTTTCCCTCCACAGTTGTAGCACTTGCCACGAGCAAGGGCAGCAGACAATTGTACAGAGTCACACTCCGTACGAGAATCAGTTAAGTCAGAAAGCATATTTTTAGTAATAGTAGTGGAAGTGGCCTCCTCGGCAGAATCAGTAAACACATTTTTAGTCCTAGTGGTAGTAGCAGCAGCTGATCCAATCTGAGAGGCGTATGATTCAGCACGAAAGTGAGCCTGTTCTAAGGCTCTAGTACATTGAGTAGCCTCCTTGAGAGTTAGCATATCATTTTCAAGCAGTCTGGCACGTATTACGGGGGGCCGGAGACCACGTATAAATGCATCACGGACAGATCACTGTAAGTTAAAGTAGTAGCAGTAACATCTTGGAAGCAACAGTCAGCAGCAAGTCTATTCAAAGACTGAAGGTATTGGTCTACACACTCATTTTCCTGCTGCAGACGTGTAGACAACAAATGTCTAGCATGAATAACACTTGGAGACTTGTCATAAACACTTTGCAGCAATTCAACAGCATGTTCAAATCCAGAACAACCCTCGATAACATCAGCAACGGTAGCACCAATGTTTAAATAAAGGACTTCGAGTTTGTCTGGGTTTAAAGAAGCAATAGTTGATAAGTAATAATTAAAATTACGGTACCATAGTCTCCAGAGCTTGCCAGCCTGAGGGTCTGCAGGAGATATATCAAACTTGTCCAGATGAATAATCTTGTTCATGAGGAATTAAGTTCAGTAAATTGTTACGTAGTACAAAGAAAGCAAGGATAGAATAACCCTTTCTCAAGGCTTTACTGAACTTAATTCACAGCAGTCAGTAATCAACAAAGGAAAGAATTCAGAATAAAAAGGAAGAAGAACGCAGCTTTTAAAGAGGAAAGGGAACGTGTGAAAAGTCACGTGGACAAGAAAGTTAGTCTACTTTTTTTTTTTACGAAAATATAACAGTTTTGTAAATGGTACCTAACAATATGAAACTGGAAAGAGAGGGTAATGCCTGTATAAATGCAGGCTTTAGTCTTCATTATACTTTTAAAAGAAGAGAGACAGTTTGAAAGTATTTAATTGGGTGGGTGTGTTAACATTTGATACTTTCAGTATTGGGTTAATCCTGCATCGTTTTGTAAATGGTACCTGACAATATGAAACTGGAAAGAGAGGGTAATGTCTGTATAAATGCAGGTTTTATTCTTCATGATACTTTAAAAAAAAGAGAAAGTAATGCCTGTATAAATGCTGGCTTTAGTCTTCATTATACTTTAAAAAGAAGAGAGGGCAATGCCTGTATAAATGCAGGCTTTAGTCTACATTATACTTTTAAAAAAAAGAAAGTAATGCCTGTATAAATGCAGGCTTTAATCTTAATTATACTTTTAAAAGAAGGGAGGATAATGACTGTAAAAATGCAGGCTTTAGTCTTCATTATACTTTTAAAAAAAGAGAAAGTAATGCCTGTATAAATCCAGGCTTTAGTCTTCATTATACTTTTAAAAGAAGAGAGTTTGAAAGTATTTAATGTGGTGGGTGTGTTAACATTTGATACTTTTGGTATTAGGTTAATCCTGCGTGGTTTAATCAATGGTACCTGACAATATGAAGCTGGAAAGAGTGGGTAATGCCTGTATAAATGCAGCCTTTACTCTTCATTATACTTTTAAAAAAAGAGAAAGTAATCCCTGTATAAATGCAGGCTTCAGTCTACATTATACTTTTAAAACAAGAGAGGGTAATGCCTGTATAAATGCAGGCTTTTGTCTTAATTATACTTTTAAAAGAAGAGAATGTTACGCCTGTATGAATTCAAGTTTGGTGTTCATTATACTTTTAAAAGAAGAGAGACATTTTGAAAGTATTTAATGGGGTGGGGGTGTTAACATTTGATACTTTTGGTATTAGGTTAATCCTGCATGGTTTTGTAAATGGTACTTGACAATATGGAACTGGAAGAGAGGTTAATGCCTGTATAAATGCAGGTTTTAATATTCATTATACTTTTAAAACAAGAGAGGGTAATGCTTGTATAAATGCAGGCTTTAGTCTTCATTGTACTTTTAAAAGAAGAGATCGTAATGACTGTATAAATGCAAGCTTTGGTTTTAATTATACTTTTTAAAAGAAGTCATAATTTTCTACTGCAACTGTAATAGGTCATAACACATGCAAGACAGCCTGATGGAGCGCAACGCTCTCCAGTTTGGTTTGAATTGAAACTTGCCTTTATCCAAGACTAATCTCCAATCAGGTCTTTTCTGCTATTCACCCAAAGGTGAGGGGAAGAGTTGAATTTATGCCTTTTCCCAAGAGTATTAGCACATAAGTGAATGTGACTGGAATTTGAACTTGGTGTTCTGATTTTGCAATCTCAGCTGTTATCCATTGCTCCTCTGTGCTTCCACCAAATGTAGTAGTAGGCAAAGTTTAATAAATAAAATAAAAATATTTCTGAAATCCTTTGAAAAGTATTACATTCTTATCATCTCATTAACACCAACATTCTTAAGGACAGGTCAATCAACTAACTTCATTTCTGAAACCAGACTGCTAAATTTCAACCTAACCACGTGGCACACTCACACACAACTTCTAATCCATAAATGTTTATTTTTCTTTCCTTTTTTTCAGCTATCAGTATACATGTAAACATAATCTTTTTCTCTTCTTTAATGAACAATGTTTCACTTTATATAAGATACTAGTGCACCCATGCCGTCAAAATTGACAGCAAGAAGGAATGTATTATAAGTAAATATGTATTATAGTGCAATTAACTTTTGTTTAATCCAAGTACAATGTTGTAATTTAAAATAGTTCATTGTTAACGTTAATAATTGAACAGTGTACAATTTATAAACGCCTAAGGAAAGATATCCGTATATTATCCTCATAAATGTTACGTATTTACAATTAAAATTATGTTTACTTCAAAAGTTCCCAAAGCACAATATTTTTTTGTGTAAACTTTGGAAGGTCCGAGTAATCTTTGACAGTCTGTAGATTCAATCTGTAATTTCAGAGTCCGCTTATTTGTTGTCCTATGAAGAGCAATGCACCATCAGATATTTTTTTAATTTATCTTTTTCTTAAGCTATTACTAAATTTCACAAGATACCGATCCAAATTGTAACATACAATAAGTAACAACAAAATAAATACATATACAAACTTAGTATCATCCAACACATCTTTTTGCAAGAAAATTATAATCGCATTATTTGTATTTACAAAGATATTTAAAAATTAAAAACATGTAATAATTGCATCAGAATCCATTTTTAGGCATGTAAACATTTAAAAATTCTCAGAATCAAAAACCGAAAATGAATAATTATTATTCCCATTCGTTTTTATTTTTTTAATTCTGCTGATAATTTCGAAACACTATTAGTATTAACTATATGTATGTTTTAAATTTTCAATTCTCTTGATTTTATTTCTGTATTTTTTTTTTTTTGTGTAATTATTTACATTTTTATTATTCATTCATTATTGCAGATTTGAAAAATGAAACTTAATATCTATTCTTTGTTTTCCAATTTAATTTACAAAAACAAATTTCAAACAAAATATCTTGCATTGGTCCAGGCTGGGTTGGCGCAAGAGTCTCTGCCCAAACGCGAAACTATGATACAGAAAAATAATTTATGTTATAGAAAATAATTTTTTATTTAATCTTTAAAAAATAAACTTCATTGTTTTTTTTGATTTGTTATTAACATGAAAAAAGTAAATAATTTTAAATGAAGTTTTATTAAAGCAAAAACTATAGTGAGCTTTATTTTTTTGAAAATTAATTTAAATAAAATATAGCTAAATTTGTAAACAAATATTGAACACAACTAATGATGACCATACGTCATGTCTGTCTTTCCTAATTTTTATTTAAGTTTTTTTTTTTCCTAGAACAAATATAACTTGAATTTGGGTGATGGGTCATTGTTATTTTACACACTTCCCCTTGAATGTTAGACAGAAAAAAATTTTATACACTGCCTCTCATTGTTACATGCAAAAAAACCAAAAAACCTGTAAATATGTGACGTAGTATATATATATATATATAGATATGCATAAAAATCCACTATGAATGGAATGAATCTCCTTTGAAAGTTTTCATCCTCGTTCACTACAAGTGGTCCACTTGACATGATTAAAGTCTTCAATGACATCCTTTACAATGCAATCTCATCACAATATTTTGATATGTCTACCTTAAGGTTTCATCAAACTATTAAATCACTATAACTATTATTACTACTACTTTAACTCTACTGTTAATTGTAATTATACTGAATCTAATTGTTGACAGTGGATCTAGTACAATAATAAGCAAAGTATTTAAATTATTAGTCATCATTTTTAGATTAGAATTCATTCTTCGCCACTAATCATCCGCACTGTATGTGCGTTTATCAAATTCCATTTAGGCAATTGCTTTTGTCTTCCTCCAGAACTGTATACCTGGTCAATGATAGCCAAAGCTTGTTTTTTGGCAAACTTAGATTTTCATGCCCCCAAGAAAACAGTGTCAAAAAGATAGTTTTTCCCTTGACACCGCTATTATTTTAACTACCTTCACTCCTCGGCAATGTTTATCGTTTTAAAAAGAGATGATTAGAATTGTAATAAAACCTAAACATATGACAAAAGTGAGTTTATACATTGCTTTTTGCTCTTGAGAATTTACAACAAAAACATTCAACCCTATTTATTTATTAGATTGTTTATTTACAAGAATAATTTTTTTCAACATTCAACAAGCTAATACAATTAAAACTAATGCAAGGCAATATTTAACATTTACCAATTTATAAAGAAATAAATATGAAAACAGTTTTTTATTCATGAATTTATAAACATTTACTAAATTATTAAAATATGTGAACGAACTTTAAGGAAATCCTTATTTATCATTTCTTAAAGTTCAAATCGATTGGCAATTAGCCAATGTTTTGCCAAACATTCCAATAATCAATCTAATAAATAATGTTTATTATTTTTGTTGTCAATTCTTAAGAACTAAAAAAATATACAAATTCATTTTCATATATTTAGGTTTGATTAAAATTTGAATCATCATATTTTAAAACAATGAACATTGTTGAGGCGGTGAAGGCAGTTAAAATAACAGTGAAAAATCATCGTTTAGACACTGATTTTTTTGTGTGCATGAAGGTCAAAGTTTGCCGTTTTTGTTTTTGCTTTTTGTTATAAAGCCTTGTATCATATAGTGACCTTTGAAAGGAAACTGACTCAAACACAACCTCGACAATTTCAAAACTAGAAATATTTAAGTGTTTTATAAAATGTTTTCTGCTAACACATGACCATCTGTTGCTGTTGTCGAATTTGACAGTTAAACATTCTATAAATATTTTTATAGCTTTTATAATTCTTTTTTTATTATTTGCTTCATCCTATATTTTCATTAATCAGCCTTTAAACATTAATCAACTCCTTTATAATTATCAAATGTAATACTGTATATAGTCAAGACAGAGATGGGAAGATCGTGTTACACCAGAGGAGGGAGGAATTTTTTTACTTTTTTTAAGCATTTCACAAGGAGAAAGCCACTAGCATGCAAGGGGTTACAGAGGATTTGGAGCAAGAGCAACTAGGAGTGAAAGAGGAAAGGATGATGAGAAGGATAGGGGATAGGTCAAGGCATCTGGAGACGTTGATTGACATTACATTTGAATAGTTGGAGATTATAACTATCAGGGAAACAGGAAAAGGGGAGGGAGTTCCATAGGTGAGAAGTGTGAGGCATGAAGCTATTGGAGTAGAAGAGACAGCTACATTTAACAGTGAAAGGGTGAGAGCGAGATGCCAGTCTAGTAGAACGCTTAAATCCATGAAGTCTGGGAACCAGTGAAAGCAGCTCCTCGGAGCAGTTACCATTAAAGTATTTGTAAAAAAAGACAGAGGGAGGCAACGGCATGTCTGAGAGAGCAACTGCAGATGAGATGCCAGATCAGGGCCAATTACAATGCATATCTATCTCTGGATTTTATCAAGGATCTTGAGATAAACAGAAGGGGCTCCAGTCCATATATAGCAAGGATGAATGGTTTCCTCTTTTTTGTAAGTACATTGCTCAAAATTTGCTATATTTCTGGCACAGGTTGCTTTATATTGGAGATAAAGTATTTGTAGATAGAAACAGTTTGGATATGAGAATCAACAATGCATTGTAAAACTCCAGCCCAGATATGGCAGCAATACTCCATCTTTGGTCTCATCTGACTCTTGTAAAATATAAAGCATGATAGAATGAATCAGGTACTATTTTTTTTGATCAATTCACCCTAAGCAAGGCAGTAATATCACTAAGATGCAAGGAGCTCCTGGGAGTGAAAGAGAATGAAAAAGACTTTAGAAGGAGCTGGAAACCCAATCCTAAACAGGAAACAAGGGACAAACCTCTACTCCTGTTCACTGGGGAGGAGTATGAACTGAACAATAGGCAAACCTATCTACTCCTCTTTTCTTGATCAACACAATGAGCCAATCATTTCTCTAGTATCTTTATCAATGGATTGTATGAATGAGTTCCACTTGGGATCTGGAGTCAATTTAAGTCCCAGTAGATATTCAAATCATGGAACCCTGATTGAACAGTTTTAGTAACTTTCCAAGCATAGCTTAGATGTGGCACAAGGCCGAAAGTATGGGGCACCCAGTGAGGATCGAACTCACTATTCAGTCGTAAATGTTGTAGCAAGACAAGCTTGCTAACCATTAAACTGCCTCGAGCTGCCCAGCCTGATTGAACAGTTTTAACAGTATTAAAGAATAAGGAATATGACAGAAAATTTATTCAGCATAGGATATTTTTTTATTAAGTCGAGAACTTTAACTTAAAACATTTCTAAATTGCCAGTATCTCTATTCTTTTACTTTGGAGCCACTAGTGACTTGAACATATGACTTATTCATTTGTAATGTTCATTGTGTTAGAACCTGAAACTGTGAATAAGGGGAGACAACTTCGTAGATAATTTTGTACATAGAAATGCAATTATGACATGGCAGAGAACCAAGTTTTGGCTAAGTCTGTTTGGATTTACTTTGCATTAATGCTCTTAGGAAAGGAAAGAATCCAGTGATCCCTGGTCTCTGTTATTACCAGGTAACAAAATGTCTCATCAAATATTGTCTGCAGGAGAGGAGTATAAGTGTTTACAATTAATCTTTGAAATGATTTAAAAAAAAAGAAACGATAACTGCCTTCCATGGGACATTGATGATTCCTTGTAGTTAAACTTTAAAACACCATCAGATTCTTTCAGCAAAGTTCTCCCATTCCAAAATGTTAAGCTAGTCAGCAGTCTTCTAATTAACCAACTTCTTCTATACATCATGTTCCTTCAGGACATGGAAGATCATGGCTCTCCACAACTTCCTTTCTCTTGTAGCTCTCAGTATAGTTTGTCATTTTGCTATATTTCAGAATCTGTTCTGCCATCCATTTACACAAGCTCATTAGTTAGCTAATTTCATCTGTCCCTCTTACCTTAAATGTCCTGTGTGTGTTGAATTTTCTAAGTCGTCTTTCTTCATTATGTGCTCCAGAAATTTCAACTGTCCCTTTCCGATGCTATGGTTAAGTGTCCTTTTTGTTTCCATTTTCTCTAAAACATTATTGTTGCTCACTTGCTAATAGTATTATCAGCATTCTTCTGTTGCCTCAAGTCTCTCCTCCATCTGTGACAAGATGGTCTAGCAGATCTATCTGATATGGCGGACCAGCATTTTTTTTGTCAATGTGTCACTTACATATCATATTTTGTGGTAATATTAATTTATATTGGAAACGATATGTATAATGAATATAATAAAAGTTGCCGAATTTTTTATCTTCCATTTAAATAAATAAATACAATATCAAAACATAAAAAGTAATAAAAAATAAGCAGTTTATTAACACAAAAACAAATCGGTAGCTGATAGTTCGTGTACTGGCACTAGTCTGTGGACTACTACTTTGAGAAGCACTGGTCTAGCATTTACTGCCATATAGGAGTATCAATATTTCTTAACAGTTTAATACCCTAATAGATGCAAATTCTTGATCTGTCAACAACACTGATGTATCAGCATTGCTAATTCTGCAAACTTTTCTTTCCTGCTAAATATGAACACTTATTTTTTGTAGCTCTCTTTGTGATTCTTCTTTGATTCGCTCAATCCTCCTTTGCCTTAAAGTCAATTTTTTAAGAATTTATTATTACTTTTTCAATTGATGATGAACTGTATAAAACTTCTCGAAAATGGTATTTTGGCTGAATGACCAGCTTACATTATCAAAACATTTTCCTTCATATTCCACATATAGAGAGAAAGCTTTACTCAAATTTTTATCCAAGAATTGTCACTTTTTGAAAAACTCCCACGTGGGTGCTTCCCTGAACATTTCACTCTTGATCTTTTTAAGGGTAAATTGTCATTTTTCCTCCTTATCCTCATAATCTTCATTTCCTGGCATTCATAATTAGCATCTTGACTGTAAACCTTGAACTTAAAGTTTCTTGAGCTGCGTATCGGGTGAAATTTAATTAAAAAAATAAGTAAACTAAAAAAAAATTTCACGAAAATCTATTGGATTGAATTAAATGAAGGAACTCAGTTACCAGATAAAAAAAACAAAAAAACATTCTACATCTAGGGTTGTACCCAATGGTAGACTTGGTCTAAAAATATTGGTTGCCAGGAGACAAAAAGGGCCTCACCGACAACTACAATGCCATCATTTAATTTTCATAACAAATAAAAAAAACACATGAAAAAAAGGGTACAATTAAAATTTTTGTAGAAAATCTGTGTATTTCTTAGTAATTACAGTGTACTTGTCAGTGTGTCACACTTTTTCAATTAAAGGGAAGCAACTCTAAGTTTCAATAGCTCATCTTCTTATATATAATAAATGCAAATGTACAGTGTGTCCTTCTTGCAAACGTTTTTGAAACAGTGTAGAGCAACCTACCGAATGATGTACTTTGGCCAGCAGCTGTCATTCATTCAAAGTACATGACCCAGTCATCAATTCTGGTAGCATGTAACAGATTAATTTTCATAACAAAAAATGTTTTTCAAAAAACACACATGAAAAAAAGGGTACAATTAAAATTTTTGTGGAAAATCTGTGTATTAGTAATTACAGTGTACATGTCAGTGTGTCACACTTTTTCAATTAAAGGCACACAACTCTAACTTTCAATAGCTCATCTTCTTATAATAAATGCAAATGTACAGTGTGTCCTTCTTGAAAACGTTTTTGAAACATAGAGTAGGGCAACCTACAGAACAATGTCCCTTGGCCTGCGGCCATCATTCATTTGATGTACATGACCCAGTCATCGATTCTGGTAACTGGGACCAGCTAGCAGACGAATGCAGTGCTGGTGCCATGCTGTTCAAAGAGGTGTCATGAAAGCCGGGGAAAAGGCAAAACCAACTGTTGGAGATCAGAAGAGAGCAATGTCAGACCTCCATTCTACATTACAGCTTCATCTGTCACACCTGCAGAAGAGAGTGCCATGCCAGGATCGGTCTGTTAAGCCACTCCAAGCACTGCTTACAAATGGACAATATTTGATGAAAGTGGGCGCTAACATTAGCTTGTGAGGTAAATGGATGCCTACTAGTGTACATGTATATAATGATGGCTATAGATACCAAATATCAATACAGAATGTTATAATTGAATTTATTTATTTTTTAATTTTAAATAATTGGTTGACATTTTTAAATAATTTACTGATAATTTATACATTAACAGATAGTTCAAAAGCACAATAGTGCATTGTAAGCAGTCCACTATATTAAGAGCAATCATTTGGGTTCACTTGATGATTGTGTGAATCTGCCAATAATTGCTTCTGTGTCCAATTTGTCTAACAATTCCTTTTCAATGTATATCAACATGTTTGATTCCAAATTTTCCAGACAGCAAATTTTTTAACCTTATCTTCGGCTTTGAAAATGTCATCTCACATTGGACTGATAGAACTTTGTAAAGTTCTTATTGCTTGTTATTACTAAAACAGCTGTCTAGGCTTTTGTTTGTTTATTGCATTTTTAATGCCCCTTGGCCAGTCCACCACTGGTTGTACCATAAAATGTCCTAGCAACACCGACACACCTTACGTGTTGGTACAATTTCATTGCTTACTGGTTTTTGTTAATTGACCGTTATACAGAATATTTGGCAATGTCTAACCTTTAATAAAAAATAATCTGTCAAAAGGATGGTTATTTCTTTGACACAACTCTTACTATATACACATATACATATTTGGCAGTGTTTATTTACAAGATTTTAAAAATACTAACTTACAAGCCATCCTATCAGGCGGCATTTAAGCTAGCTCCTGCGAAAGGCTCTTGATTGGACCTTCATCCCAATAGGTAGGAAGGAGCAGAAGCGATAGGCAAACAATAAATTACAGAAGAACTCAAAATTGGTTGCAGCATTTAAGTATTGCATTAATATCTAAGCTTATTTTTTAAAAGTTCAACAATAAATCTTCTGCTGCCACTTAATTTGATGTACGTAGGTCCTTACTTTCCATACAAACAATAATTTTTATTTCATGGCTGACTTTCACTGGATTTCAAAATTAATTTCCATTATTCCCAAATTTATTTCCAAGTTATAAAAATTGTTATACAAAAATATTTGTTGCCAAAAATCATGTACAAATACCAAAAACAACTGCAGTAATGAAAATTTGGGAATCCAAAATTTCAGGAATGCAGGTCCAGATCCGGCCCAGAATGTTTTTAAATTTGCTCACAGAGTCAGCTTGATTCCGAAAAATGGTATGATATGTTGGGCTACAGCCTCTAGGAGTAAAGTTGTTTATTTTGAAACACTAATTTCAAAACTAATTTTTTTTCATTTGAAATGAGCTTATTTAAATTTAGAGAGTTGTGTCCCTTTAACTGTTTTTATCAGTAGCAGCCAATATGGCAGAATTAAAAAGCAATCACAATAATGAAAGCATGGGAATTCAAAATTTCAGGATTGCAGGTCTGGATCCGGCCTGGAATGTTTTTAATTTGCTTACAGAGTCAGCCTGATTCCAAAATGGTATGTTATATTGGGCTATGACCTCTAGGAGTAAAGTTGAAAAAGTGTGACACACTGACATTCGCATTTATTATATATAAGATAAGCTATTAAGTGTTGTGTCCCTTCAATTGAAAAAAATATGACAGTGACATTCGCATTTATTATATAGATGTAAGCAAAGTACAACGTAAAATTTATTGCTTATCATTTTATAAAGAAATAAATTTGAAATTTACTTGCAGTTATATTTTTATTTAAATTTACTTGTTCCCAGAAATTCTTTTATAAATTCTTTTATAAATTCAGGAATAAATAAAATTCTTTTCATATTTCTTTGTAAAATGGTAAATAATAAATATGACATTCGAGTGAGTTCATATATTTTTATAATATTGTAAATATAAAATTACAGGGTAACTCAAATTTATGTTAACAACAAACGTTGCCAAGGAAGTCAAAAGTGTATACAGTAATAGCTGTGTTAAGGGAATACGCATCCTTTTGACAGTTTTTTGGGGAAGGGGCATTAAAAGTTGAACATTGTCAATATTTTAATATTTATTTCATACAGCCTTTGAAGTCACTCTTTAAAAATAAAATTGTCGTCTTATGATTTGGTTTCAGTTACACATTATATTTACATTCAAACTATAATTGTTATCTTTCCAATTACCATGTTTCAGTCATTGTGCCTCCTGGTTATTCTTAGGTGCTCATTGATCAGGGTAACCTACCAACTGAACCCTTTATTTAATCTGAAGTGGTAGATTGTTCTTGTTCTGCTGTCCATGATCAACAAATGCCAGAAGGATGGAGGGTACAACAGCCAAAACATTGCAATAAAAGATCAGGATGTTAGTTTGAATATAAATAACTCCTAATGAGATCTCCAGATTCAAAAAAAATTAAAACAGAGGTGACAAGTTTTCTAATTGTTTTGTTTTTTGGAGAGAAAAAAAAAATAAAAAAAAATAAAATAAAAACACGTTTGATTGATAGATTTCTTTTATTACAGAACACTTTGTATGTTATTTAAAACTGACTTAGATTAAAAGAATAAGTAATTTTTTTAATTTTTTTTTTTTTATTACGCTTTTAACACTTTGTAGGTTATTTAAAGAAAGCTGATTTGGATTAAAAGAATAATTCATTTCTTTGAGTGAATATTAACAGTTAATGATTTATTTTTCCAGGTAAAAAAAGTCCTACAAACCCATATATATATATGGGAAGAGAAAAGACGGATTTATACCATTCCAATGGTATTTGTGTGCAAGTGAATGTAAAGAACCCAATTGGAATATAAACTCAGCTCTCAAATGTCTTATTCTCAACCGCTATCCAGTTTAACAAAGGAAAATAGGAAAATTTATTAAAAAAAAAAAAAAAAAAAAAAAAAAGAAAAGAAAGAAAGAAGTTTTCCATACAGCTTCGTATGACCATAAAATGCCTGAACTTCAAGCATTATGTTTGGATTGGTAGTGGTCACGGATAAAAAAAAAAGCATAGAAAACAAGTTGATTTTACAAGCATTCTTGTAAAAGAGCCTGGTACTTAGGGATGTACTTCAACTGCAGACAAGAAAACGACGACGTGTGTTGATAATGTGTGAAATTTATTAATTTTATCAAAATAAACTTTGTGACCTTAAAACTAAAAGCGAATTTTTAACGGTGTGGTTAAAGAAGTTCAAAAGTCTAAAGATAAAAATTTAAAACTAAATTTATTTTTTAAGGTCATTGTTTATTGGTCGTAAGTTCGTAACAAAAGAAAGCAAACAAAAAAAACTTCCAGTTTAACGAAAGAAAAAAGAAAATAGAAATAATTTGCACTTTAAAAGTAAATTTGACACAAAATGACAGGATTCTTTAAATTTTACTGTAAAATTTGAAAGTCCTGCCATTTAAACAATAAGGAAGCTTTTCGATAGGCCAGTTATAGATCACTAATAGATATATATTCCAACCTTAAGTTAAAATGTTAAAATACCGTAAAAGATGCAGATAAACACTTGACCAGATATTTTTTAAATAGATTTTTGTTGTTTTATAATTATAATTATGTACTTGTTTGTTTTTAGCGTTTCAATCTATATTCTCATATACCAAACAGATTTTTATCTTCCTAATTTAGCTTTTTGAGTTGATCTTTTTCGTTTTTCAAGTTCCCAGATTTATTGTTTACAAATAATTAAATTTTTATGAATAAGATGAAATAAATTCATTTTTCAGACACCATTTTCCTATTTTTAAATAATATAAAAAAGAAAAAGAAAAAAAAAAAGGCTTTTTAAACCGAAAAGACAGCTGTAAGAAGTTTTTTTTAGCCAGAGAGATCAAATCAGTTTCGTATGTAAAAAAAGACGGTTGATGAAGCAATATAAAATAAAAAATAAAATTACAAAAAGCAATAATAGCCATAAAAATTAAAGTTGTTTTTTTTTTTATTTGCATTTTTTGTTGTACTGTTGGACACCCTTGAGTTCTTGTTTAAACAAAGAGGGCGATTTCTAACTTAAGTGCCCTATAGAATATTTGTTTAATTAAAAAAATTAATTAAACAAGAATTCTATGGCGTCCAACAATACCACAAAAAAAAAAAAAAAAAAAAAAAAAAAAAAAAAAAAATTAACTTTTTACAGTTTTTATGGCTATTGCTGCTTGTAAAAAAAAAAAAAAAAAAAAAAAAAATCTTTTCTGAATTACAATTAAAATTGTTGATTTATCATCAAAAATAAAATCTTTTAGAGAGGAAAAAAAGTTTTTTTTCAGTATTTAATTACCATGGCCAGCAAGGATCTTTACAATTTTGCACATAAGTTTCCACATGTCCCGTCTCAGCTTGCATTATCGTTGTATAAGTTGTCAGTTTATTGAGAACTGGTTTTGTACTCAACACATTGAACAGTCCAGCGCGTGAAACGTGTTCCTGTCCAAGTCTCTTCATGCAGGTATTAGCTGGAGTCCGACGGTCATCAATATATAAAGGTTTCTTCCAGTGGTCGTAGTTGGTTTCCAAAATATACCAGCCACCAGCTTTAGTCATTTCCCAGGTGTCGTCTGTCTTATTTTGGGAGCGGGTGATTACACAGCCTTCTGTAGAATTAACTCCACCGAGAATAAAATAGACAGGTGCAAGGAGTTCGTCATGAGATAACATACTTTTAGCCTGGGCATAGCTTTCAGCGGTGGTTAAGACATCCCTAGTCATAAAGCCCGTCCATTTGCTAGAGCGATACCCAATCACCCATCTTAAGATGCCTAGAATACCAGCATCGAAGGTGAATCGTTCGTTTAGAGTTAGTGACATCACACCTGGTTTGACTCCAGTTAAGACACCAACATAACCAGCAAAATTGACAGATTTGAAAACGGTTTTATGGTTCTTCTGGAATTCAAGATTCATTATCATAGGCCGAAGACTTTCGGAGATGCGCCAGGTGTGGTTCTTTAAGTCCCAGCCCATGAAGAGACCAAAATCGAGATTCCTGCCGTGGTACAGATTCCCTTTTGAATCTTCGGCTATGATCGAAGTGCACACTGTGAATACTTCATAGAATATATTGTAAAGGACTATCTCACCCGGATTTATCTCCGTGTACTTAATCAGACCCTTAATTTCACCCTTGTAAGGGTCGGGTAACGTGTCGGCCAGATTGCCAACATAGTTATCAATGGCAGTAATAATTGTCTTTCCGACAAATCCGAATTCAGAAATAAGGCTCTTAAGGTCTCCGATGAGAGCCTTTATTTTATCTTTATATTTCAAGGCCACTTCCTTCCATCTTTCTTCGAGAGGCAAGTCCAGGTTGATGACCATGGTTGGTACTTCTGTGCTTTTCTCCGGAGGGTAGGCATCTTTTCTGCATCTTCCATCGAACTGAGCTGAGCAGATAACGATAACAAGACTGAAGATGAGACACTTCGTGAAAATCATAGTGTTTTATTTTTTTTTTTTTTTTTTTTCGTTTTCTTTCGTTTCTACGTCTTGTAAACAGAAAAGTTAATAGTTTATATAATGTTATTGTTGCCGGTCACATGATTTTGTTATCGTCAAATTGTGGGCGTGACACATTTAACCTTAACTTTTTTAAATTCATAGCTTTATGCCTTATCTTTATGCTGAAAGCAATTAGCAAAAAGTGTTATTATATCAATAGATAAGTGTTATTGATTTTAGCTTTTCCAAATAAAACGTGAAAAGGAAGTTACATGACATCGAGAATTTTGAAAACGGTGAATATGGAAAAAGTTCCTATGAAATTAATGAACACTAAACAATACAACATCTGCAATCTAATTCGCACTGATATATATTTTTAGGCTGCGTTAAAGAGTTAATTTATTTAAATGTTATGTTGTGAAAATATAAATAATAAAAAAGAGAGTGAGAAAATTTTATTAAAATCTAAAATTTATTGACAAATCGCGACATACAGATAAAATTTAAATAATTTTTTGTCATTGCATATTACAAAATTTTAACACATCAGATCAGCAGATACTAAAAGATATATATATATATATATATATATATATATATATATATATATATATATATATATTATCCTTCACTGGTAGCATAACTTGGAGTTTAAATCAACAACAAAATATATTTAGATTATTATAGATGTTATATTTAGTGTGTACCTGTGTTAGATTAGATATTTGTGTTTTTTTAAATTATATTTTTTAAAATGGTAAAATTTATATATTATCTAGAGATAAAAAAATATCTTAACCAAGATAATGTCTACTCGACAGGAATCAAACCTGTATTCCACTGGAGAAATATAATAGTAACCAAAAGAAAGTTCTTCAGATGGAAATGAAAGATAAAACTGTTTGTATGGAAAATGGGTTGGAATTTTTTTAGGTTAATTCATTGCCCCCCCATCCTCCAAAAATTTAAACACAAAGGCATTCGCTATCTACTGTCCTCCTGATTGTTTTTTTTTCTCTTTTTCCTCAGTACTCATGTTTCAGTTCCTAATTCCTCCTCACCCTGTAAACTCTTGCATGCTCGTGGGTGTACTGATTTGCTTGGGATGATACCGATTAATATATATATATATATATATATATATTGTGTATATTTAGGCAGCAATTTTTCATTAATGCACGTTTCATTAAATAATATAGACAAGTTTTGTCTATTTATTTTAAGTAAGTTGCTTTCACACAGATGAAACAATAGTGACAGTGTGTTTTTGTTGCATGAAAAATTTCAAAGCAATGACTAAATCGATTGTGTATATATATATATATATATATATATATATATATACATGATGTCCATAAAGTTTGTGTGCACTTTAAAAAATTATAACTTTATTTGTATTTAAAAAACATGAGATTTGACTTCAATGTTCACTTTATATATATATATATATATATATATATATATATATAAAGTATAGGATTGGTGTATACAGAATAAATTCCAATAACCAAAAAACACTATTCTTAAAAGAGTGCTCAATACAAAGTAGAGCAGATATAATTATTTATTCGAAAATTATAACATAAATATGTTATAAAATCACTACAAAAATAGCCATTTTGCTTCAACACTTCTAGTGTCGTATCAAGTGATACTATTGAATTCAATATATATATATATATATATGTATATATATAGTTGTGTGTAAAAGCAAAGTAAAATTAATAAATAGAATAATAATAAAGAATAAAAAAGAAAAAAACAAATGCAGTTTTCTTTGATGATAATGAAACCATAAACTGCTTTGGTCATTTGTGCAATTTTATGACCTCCATTTTGAAAAAGGACAGAACCACACCCTTTCTACTTTCTAATGCATAGTATTCGGACATGTTTTGCAACTTCACCCATGAAATAAGTACAACCTTTACAGCATTTACACTTAAATAGTCCACAAATGAACATCATAAAATTTCAAGAAGGCTCCAGAAAGGTCAGTACTCCTATATTTATATACGATTTTATAAATTTCAAGTCGTGTTGACATCTTTTAAAAAATAAACCCTTCTTCATTATTTTTCAATCCATTGAATTAAGGTACAGGAAATCAATTATTTTATAAAAAGCTCAAAAAATCATAACCCTAAATTTTGTGTATTTAGGCAGAAAACGTCCTTTAAAGCAAATATTATTAAAGACAAGAGATATTTTGAGTTGATTAATTTTATTGATCGACTTTTCCACATTATGAATAATCCTTCTCAGGTCAGGTATGATTTGGATGTTTTCTCTCTCTTACACACACACATACATGCACACTCAATCAAGCACACACACACACACACACACACACACACACACACCTTGTCTAAGTCACAACACTCCCCTTTTCTTGTTTCCCCTGATAGCTAAAATCTCCAACTATTTAAATGTAATGTCAACCAACATCTCCAATTGCCTTGATCTATCCACTATCCTTCTCCTCATCTGTTCCTCTATCACTCCTATCTGCTCTCGCTCCAAATCCTCTGTAACCTCTTGTGTGCTAGTGGCTTCCCGCCTTGCTTGGGGGTGAAATGCTTAAAAAAGAAAAAAAGTCTCGGGTTATCAATTATCTTCCATACATATCCTGATAACTTTCATTTTTTAACTCCCTCTCTTACATTCATAGAGCATCCTCATTCAGTAAACCCTCTACCTTGAATTGTTCTCGGGCCTTATATTTGGTGAGGAATGTTGCTCAAAAAAAAATTAAATCATGCAATGCATTCATAGTCACTTTGCCACTGATATATATTAAAACATATATATTAAAAAACATGAGAAGAAAATTAATTATTTTTAATAATATGTGGAAATCTCCATGCTTTGCCTGATGAAGGTTGGGAGACCAGAAACACCTGTAGCAAAATTATGGAAAATAAAGCAGAATATTTTTTAAAAAATCCATGTTTTCTGCTTTCATGTATGTAAATGCGGGTGTCTAAAAATGTTACCGATCTTGTGGAATATATATATATATATATATATATATATATATATATATATATATATATATATATATGTGAAAATATTGTAGAAAATAGGAAAGAAACTGGTTTGGTAAATAATCCAAAGTTCCTTAGTATTTTTGTAATTATTTTAAAAAAATAGTGCTCGATACGAAAGTAGAGCATAAATATAATTATTTATTTAAAAATATGATTCCAACACGCTACATAAGAGGTCTCATGTTTCAAAACAAGAGCCGAAAACTTCAAAATAATATTTGAATTAACTTGAGTTAAAGTAGGCTCTGTTCTGTTTTTCTGCCGACACAACCGAACTTACGCTCTGAATAACTAGCCTAAAACACGCATACAAAAAAATAAATTTTAAAATCCATAGCCCATATACATAGTTTTAATTACCTACAAAAATTGATAACCCTTTATGAAGTCGTCAAATAACAAACGTTACAGCCTTTTCATATACACAAATCCCTTTCATAAAGAGATATAATAAAAGAATAAAATAAAAATAAATTAGTAAATCTCCGTAGACGCTCAAGCCAGACTATGCGAAAACTTCCTCCGTCGTAAATTTAGCCACCCCCACCTTACCGTGACCCGACATCTATGAAAGTAACTCTATACTGATACAAATTATTAACACCCCACCCCTGCCGATTCTAAACAATCCGCCCTTGATGTTACCATGGAAATTTTTGATTTCAATTCTGACCATACTATTAAAACTCGTAAACTTCAGAAATAAGTCATTCCCAAAAAATTTCGCTTGAAGATGGAACAGAGCCTACTTTAACTCAAGTTAATTCAAATATTGTTTTGAAGTTTTCGGCTCTTGTTTTGAAACATGAGACCTCTTATGTAGCATGTTGGAATCATATTTTTAAATAAATAATTATATATATATATATATATATATATATATATATATATTCCACAAGATCAGTAACATTTTTAGACACCCGCATTTACATACATGAAAGCAGAAAACGACAAATGATACTATATACTAAAAAAAATCACTGTCACCCACAACTATCTACACTTTAAGTCTTCCCACACTAAACACCTCAAAGAGAACCTTCCCTATTCACAAGCACTTAGAAGGATATGTTCCAACAATGAAGAATTAAATAAACACACTTAAAATCTGGAGCATCAATTCACAACACGTGGCTATAAAAAACACCTAATCAGGGAACAAATAAATAACACAATTTCCACACCTAAAGAAGACACCCTGATGTAGCCTCCACTCTTCCAGATAATTGCTGGGAAAAACTACATCTCAAACCAGACCTAAAAAAATTGTTTGAGGAACCTGGCCTTCTAGCATATTCTAGGCCTAAGAACCTAAAGGAAATTATAGGTAGTAACCACATTTCAGAGAACAAGGTAATCTGTAATAAACCAAAAACAAAAACAACACGATTTTCCCAACCATGTAACAACAAAAAGAGGCTTATGCTGTAACCACATTAGACACATCATTTTGTTTACTAGCTCAGTCACTAAATCTACTTTCAAAATCTACCACAACCCTAACTGTAGAAGTCATAACATAATTTACCTCCTAGAATGTACACTATGCCAGAAACAATATGTAGGAAAATCTGAATGGCCCTTTCACTACAGAATTAATAATTATCGCAATCAAATTAAGTCGACTCCATATGAAAGATTATTACATGTACAACAACATTTCTGCCTACAAAAACACGATTTTAAAACACATGCCAAATTCACTATAATTAAGGAAATGGAAAAGTTCAGAGCAGATAATATTAGAAAGATTTTAAAAAACCATGAAGATAAGTGGATTCTGCACCTAAAAATGCTTCATCCAGATGGGATTAATCACAAAGATAGAATTAATATATAGCCCCACAAATCAGGCCCTAACCCCATTTCTCACCTACACAAGGCAGACATACTTGCCAAGGTGTTGAGGCCTCACACTTATACACACACCTATACTAATATACACGCTTACACACATCATACTCACTCACTCCCTAAGAACCAAATAATACAGATACACTTAACAGAGACACATTCCCGTTCCAGGAACCAATAAAACTGTCAAAATGCCGTTTTATATATATATATATATATATATATATATATATTAGGTTGGTGCAAAAATAATGACGTAACAATGTCGTTTTTTGACATTAAAAATATGTCAAAAAACGACATTATTACGTCATTATTTTTGCACCAACCTAATACATACACACACATTCAGCTCTTATCTTAAATAACAACTTAAAAGAGACTGTTTGACCAACACAAGGACTGACCAAAATTCATGTTAAAAAAATAAAAAAACAAAGGAAAACTACAGATAAAGTTCATTTTATCCATCAAGTCATTCATTTCTGTAGTTTACTGCTACTAACAAGCAGAAATTTTTCTCTCCTGATGATGGCCATGCTGGCCGAAACTAGTCGAGGAATCTAATTGAAATGATAAAAATGGAAGAATATTAAAATACAACCCAGTGTGTCTGAAGATTTTAATTTTTTAATATTTTTTATTTTTAAAAACTATATATATATATATATATATATATATATATATATATATATATATATATATATATATGTGTGTGTGTGTGTGTTAAAATCTATGGGTTAGTAATCAAAGTGAATCCTAATAATATAAAATATTAAAACTGATCCACAAAAGAGAGCTCAATATATTTATTATAGAGCATAGAAATGAATTACATAAAAATGAAACTCAATTGTACCCTACTTTATATGGCCATTTCCCTCTTTGGGATAAATTTCCTGGAGCTTGTCAATACTAAAACGTTTGATAAAAAAATGAATCATAACGTTTTTTATTTTTTAATTTGAAAATTACAAAAAAGGATAGAAAGAAAGAAGAAAAAAGAGAGAGGAAAACAGTGGAACAAACTGCAAATAAGGGAAAAGGCATTTAAGAGGGAGATAGAGAGAAAAAAG
>OZ010588.1:1969965-1977465 GCA_963932145.1 Acanthosepion lycidas
ATATGAACGAACACACACACACACACACACTATCTGTGTTTTTTAATAAGTAAGATTATATATATATATATATATATATATAGTCTGTTCTCATTGTATTTATGTATCTTGCTCGTCAAGCTTATTACGGACTGAGTAACCTCAGTTTCTTTCTCATATAGAGACCTTGTTCGAAAACTTAGCTATGAAGGTGTGCAGTGCGTTTGTCGTTGTGGTTTGGTGAAAGCCGTTATGATTGTTGAATAATTCAGTTGCCTGTGAATTTAGGGCTAAAAAAGTGAATTATCCGACTTAAACCTTATATTTGAGACAAGGTATGCCGTTAAGCAAAAGGGGAAAAGGAAGAGTAAAAAAGAATGGACTTACAATGTCACTGAGTGGACTTGAAGATCATTCAAGAGATTCAGACATTGGCATGCAGCTGAGACATATGGAGGGAACTGGTCAGGTGCTTGGCTATGCAGCAACATTACCACCATATCTGGTCATAGGACTGATGGTGGTGATGATGTTGATTATGATAGTGATGATGATAGTGGTGATGATGATAGTGGTGATGATGATGATGATGATGATGATGAGTGAAATTGTTTTAATGCTTATTTTTATACATTATTTAATAAAGAAAAAAATTGTCAAACTGTGGGTCCTGATCCTTCGGTGGATCAAGAGAAAAATAAAATGGGTAATGACAAAAAAAAAAAAAAATCACTAGTTTTTCATGGAGGTAAGCTTGTATATTTTATTTTTTAAAATATAATTATATATATAGTCTATTCTCTATTGATGTATCTCATTCGTCAAACTCATTGTGGATCGAATGACGTCAGTTTTCTCTCACAAAGAGACCTCGCACCAAAACTTAGCTACAAAGGTGTGAGTGCATTCGTCTTTGTGGCCTGTGAAAGCAGCTAAAATTTTTGAATAATTCAGTTGCATCAAAATCAGATCCAAAGTTAATTTCTCTCAAAGTCGGGTACAGGCACCTTCTTTCTATGGTACTATGATGTGTTGTGTTCATTTAAAGTCACGGAATTTTCAGTGAGTTGGGTGCCAGTTCAGCAAAATTTAAGAATGGGCTGTTTTTTTTTTTAAGTAATAATTTATATTCATAAAAGTAGATAATACAAATAGATACATGCAATTCAAATATGTGCAGTTCATAAGAAACATACATACAAATAGTCGATGCTAAATACATGAACGTAGTGAACAGAGTTTGTCTTTGATTTATAATAGGTATAATGGGTTGCAATGCAAAATGTAGTACTTGCTGGGCGGTGGGGGGGGTGTCACAGTTAAAAAAAAAAGTTTGGAAAACAGGAATGTCAGATTTGTTTAATCTACTAAGCCAACTAGTGGATTAAAATGTTGGTTAAAACGTACCTGCTTCCTTGGTAGTTTTGAGTTCATTCCCTGTGATGGATAGCACTGAAAATTATCAAATCTGGTTCCGTAGAAAACAGGTGAATATTAACTGAGATGATTTAAGACAGAAAAGAATAATCCACCTGAAAAGATTGAAGTTCAATCCTTCGACTGGGCAGTGTGTACTTGGACTGAGCAGTACTGAAAATAAGAACTAGATGATATAGTTTTGCTATTTTAGACCAAGTACTGTTTTATTATTTACTGTATTTAAATTTGGACTATTGTCCTCATCTTTGTTGTTGTTATCACAATATTTCTGCCTTTGTTGATTGGGATAATCTCCAGGGAATTATGAACTGATTTTCTATGGGGGTAGACTGCTCTTGTTCTACTGCCCATATCTGGGGATATCTTGTCTAGTTCCACAGAACAATAGCCTCGTTTGGTGATTCTCAATCCAGGGTGCCATGGCCTACTAGTGTTCCATGCGATCCTCTTAAGTGTTTCGTGAAATATTGTCATGAAATTGTGAAAAAACACGAGGCACAGATTTTACACTAAATAAGCTGCACAAATAGTTGAACAGAATAGGAGTAGATAGGTTTGCCTATCGTCCGGTTCACACTCCTCCCCAGTTTTTTTCAACAGGAGTATAGCTTTATCCCTCATTTCCTATTTAAGACTGGGTCTCCGTTTCTTTCTAAAGTCTACTTCATCTCTATACTTTTAGCGTGTCTTCCTAAACTCTGAAATATTATTTACTAATAATTTATCTTTCACTCAAGAGGAGTAGATAGGCTTGTCCATTGGCTGGTTTCACACGCCTCCCCAGTCTTTTGAACAGGAATAGAGATTTATCGCTTATCTTCTGTTTAGTATTTGGTTTCTGGTTCCTTCTAAAGTCTTTTCATTCTCTTTCCCTCCCAATAGCCCCTTGCATCTTAGTGGCATTATTGCCTTGCTTGGAGTGAATTGATTAAAAAAACAAAACATTGAAATAAAGTAAGTTCATATTTGTGTGTGTGTTTTTTAAAAAAGATCTATGTTTTTGTTTCATAACATTTAAATCTATAACCTTTAAAAATTTGATTTTCATTTGCTCCTCGGTATGTCGTGGGTTAAAAAGGCTGGGAAACACTGACCTAGTGGATTAAAATGTTGGTTCATGCATTTGTTTAATTGTTGATTGACCAATTTGTTTTCTTCAGCTTATCAACCTGTTGAAGGTTATTTAAAGCCGGAAAAGTATTTTTAGGTTTTGGTTTGGTTTGTTGTGTTTTACGGCATATCAACCTCTACGGATTATTTAATACTGACATCTTTTTTCCTGGTAATATTTTGTTTTGTCAAAAATCTATTTCTGGTAATATTTTTTTCCTGAAAAATGTATAGCTGGTAATATTATTTTAAAACATGTATTGCTGGTAACATTTCTTTTCAAAAATATATTGCTGGTAATAGTTTTTTTTTCTTCAAAAATTTATTTCTGGTAACAATTCTTTTATAAAGTATTTCTGGTATTAAAACCCATTTTTACACTTTTATAATGCTTTTTACATCAGTTTCGGGGTTAACTATTTGCCCATAGCTGGGACCCTAACAGGTGCTACCACCCCGGGTCAGGGTGGATCTGGGAACACCAGCAATTAAGAGGTGGTTCCACCCTTCTCAAAACCTCCTGATCAGAGGCCTTGCTGTTGGATGTAGTTTAGCGTCTTACCCACGACGTGGATGTAGTTTATCATCATACCCAGGATGAAAAAGTATTTTTTACATTGTAATAATTCTTTTTAGATAACAAGGATTTAGTGATAGTCTTACTAATTAACCCATAGCTGAGGGAGATGATATGGATTCATACCTTTCCCAAGGGTATTTGTGCATAAGTGAATATAACAAACCCATTGGATTTGAAACTTGGCTCTCTGGTGAAAAATTCTAAGCCATTATCTATTACACCATCTGCACATCGAATCTTACAGCATCTAGTATTCCCAAACAGTCACCCATCTAGATAATGACTAGGTTCACTGTTGCTTAACTTTGATGACCTTACTGAAACATGATGTGTCTGTAAGCCACTTCTAGATTTGGTGACATAGTAATTGTGAGTTTAATCCCAGTTCTGGATGGTGCGTCCTTTGACTCAGTGGAAACAGGGCAAGTAATTATTTTGCAGTTCTAAAAACAAGAACTAGATGAGATATATATAGATGTGGGCATTGAAACGAGAACTGTCTACCTCATAGATTAAATAAAGAGTCCAGTTCAAAATTCCCTGAAGGTTACCCTGAACAACAAGTACATGATGAAGACGAGAGCGCATAATGGCCAAAAGGTTGGGATGATAACGAAAAAGATGAGTGTGTAGCTCTAAATAATAAGGCAGATAATAACTCATATTGCCTTTTCATATCTTTTTTTTTCCATATCTCTGTTATAAATAACTCAAGGTCTCTTTAAACATCAGAAGGACATTTGTTACCAGGCTTAGGGTTTCTTATCAGTACAAGTATTTATTGTTTGAAAGTAGATAAAAACCAAGTTTTTAACTTATCATGCCACTGTAAACAACAACTATTCTTTAATTTTATAGACTTTGGATATGTAAGCTGTCTAAGTAATGTGTGTATGACTTGTCGTTAGTTCTTTCAGCTGAATAAATAAACAAGAAATAGGTTGCACAAAAGAGAGCACCTGATTACCGTAATTTGGCTTATACAGGGCGTTACACAATTTTTGAAACAAAAGGATCAGGCATAAATCAAGTACTCCAAATGTTAGAATAATGTAAATTACATTTGGAAGGTAAAAGGATAACATTTTCGGATCTGCAACCATTTAGTCTCAAACATGAACCAAAAATGTCAAGAGAAGCCTTAGAGTACATGCTCCAGATGTCCACTGTTCAGTTGAAGGCACTGTTGAATGCAAAGTTGTTGATAATGTGTACACATTCCTGCTGGGTGATAACTTGACTCTTCTTAGAAGGCATTTGGCAATCCAATTTGGATTTTATTTTTATTATGCTGTTTCTTGATCTAAGCTTTAGACTCATATGAGCCATCATCAGGATAAGATGAGGATAACAGTCTGAATAATGTAAATGACGCAAGAAATCGTAATACCTCATCTCAGAGATATAGAAGCCGAAATTTTGTGAATATGGCAATGAAGATGAGGATAACAGTCCGAATAATGTGAATAATGCAAGTAATCATCATACCTCATATCAGAGATATTGAAGCTGAAACATTGCGTCTATAACAGTGAAGTCATTTTTTTCAACACTGCTATTACTAACCAAGACTCTCAGAAATGTTCATTTAAAGATTCTAAAAATATGTGGATTAAGTACAATGCTGTATTTATTATTGACATTTCCTAAAGATTTACTATTTACCGTTTTATAAAGAAATAAGTTTGAAAAGAAATCTTTTTATTCAATAATTTATAAAAATCTACAAAATTATCACAATATATAAACCATCTACAATTCAATATTTCTTATTTACCATTTATAAATAACTATGGAAACAAGATTTTAGTTAATCTAATATATAAATAATGTTTAATCACTTTCTGCCAATTCTCAAGAATAAAAAAAAATGTATAAATCCAATTTCATTTGGGTTCTTTATTTACATTATTCGAACTATTGTCCTCATCTTTGTCACCATATTTATTACAACATTTCAGCCGTTGTATGTTCCGGCCTTCTTCAGGTGGTTGGAATGTCAAACTGAACCCTTTATTTCACTCACTGGGGTAGACTGTTCTAGTTCCATGTGCTAGGGTTTAATGGATGTCAGTTATCTCCTGTTAATTTCCACCACCTTAACCAGGTATTGAACTCACACTCTTTGGGTCCTGTCACTGGATCTAACTCATGCCTTTAACCACTGTACTATGTGTCCTTGAGTGCATGAATTTCTGGATATTATAAATCTAATATCTTCAGCAACCATTTTTTACCAGTGCACATATTGCAGTTTTTCCTGTTATCTGTTTCTGTTATCATTACACGTTTTTACCAGAGCTCATATTGCAATTTTTGTTGTTATTATTGCTTTTCCGTGGCACTCCTTATTACTGGTTCCCATATTATATTCATTTCTATGCTTGGTCGGCTCAGGAGATTTTTGTGGCTTAGCATATGTGTTTATTCCTTAAGTTTACGAATTTTCCAATGGTGTTCCTTGTCTATGATCTCAATCTGATCCCACAGAGGGTAGTGATCTCCCTTCTCTCTCCGTATGTGGTCAGCCACGCCTGATTTTTCCACTTCCCCTTGTATTACAGCTTTCTGGTGTTCTTGAAGCCTTACCTTAAGGGGGCGGCCTGTCTCCTTTTTATATTTTTCATTCGGGTTCTATTTAAATTCTAATCTTCACTTTCTATACGTTGCCGAGGGAGTCAAAAGTGCATACAGCAATAATGGTTTCAAGGGAATAACTGTCTTTTTGACACACCATTTTTTGGCAGACATAAATTTTAAATATTAGCTTTTTTAAATTTTTATTTTACAAACCCAAAGTCTACAATATATCTTTAAAAAAATAAAGCAATTAAAAACAATATTTTAGTTTTTAGCTTCCAATTCAGGGCATATTTACTACATCTCTGAACATTGAAATAAAATTACATCTCACTTAAGTTCTTTATAGTAAAGTAAATATTTTTAGAATCCAATAATGTTCTTCACATCTTTTCTTAAGGCTGGGGTTGATTAACTGAAATGTTTTCACACAATTTACTTACAAAATATCCTCAAGTTCTCTTAAAAAATGGACTGATCATTTTATAGGACATCATTAATCAATAAACAAGCATATTTACCACATACATTGTCAGCAGAAACTGTTCTTATCAGCCAATGTAAACAACAGCTGATATTGCTACCATGAAAATGGAATGCAGAATAGGTGAATGGATTGTTACTTACTCTTGGTCAGGGCTGTTGTTTACTACCGTGCACCTGCGACACAAAGTCTGATTGCTTCCTCTCCCAGGCAGTGCTTTGTGACCCTCACTATTTTATCTATATTCATTTATCATAATGAACCATGATTATATTACTGGGTGAGCTTAACATAATTAAGTTGTTAAAACGCTAGTGTTCTGACGATGTGACCCAAATGCCATGATAGTCAATTTGTCAACCAGGTGGTGATAATCCCCAGAATTAAGTTGCATTGTGAAATACCTGCAAACCATAACACAGGTAGATCCAACCAAGTATAACATTTGTTAGTAAAATCATATTTTTGTTCTTTCATGTCTTATCTTCTTTTGTGAGGATGTGTGGGTGGTGTAATGGTTGCAGATCAGAATGAGAAATCAGAGACATGTGTTCAAATTCCAGGCAAGTTCATTACATTCACTTACATGCAAATACCATTGGGGAAGGTCTGAATCCTACCCATCCCAGCAGTTAATGCTTAAAAAAGTATAAATCTATCTCTTCTTCCCTCAGCTATGGGTTAAATAGTAAGACTTGTATCTAGAAAAAAAAAACTCATTGTTATTCACAAAAAATTGTAAATGCAATATTCACTCACAAAAGAAAAGAATTATTCTTACAATCACAAATATGTTTCAGCTTTAAATAATCCACAAAGGGTTGATAAATGATAAAAAAATCATCTTTCTATATTTCTGAGATGAGGTATTGTAACTATTTGCACTATTTACATTGTTCAGACTGCTGTCCTCATCTTTGTTGCCATATTCACGACGTTTCGGCTGTTGTAAACTCTGGCCTTCTTCAGGTATTGAAATTTTGTACCGAATCTTTTATTTCATCCATCAGGATAATCCTCAAGGACACATGGCTGAGCAGATAAATATATGAGGAAATGTAATATATATGATAAATATTATCTGGTTCTATGAAAAAAAAAGATAGGAAAGAGAGAAAGAGAATGAAAGGGAAATTAAATTTTGAAATAAAATAAAAATTTAATTTTAATTCTAATAAACCAACATTGGATTTAGTTATGTTGAAATATGTAAATGTGTTTACAAGCAATAACCCCCAGCTATGGATTAAATAGTAAGACGTGTATCAAGAAAAATCATTACTATTCAAAAAAAATTGATAATGCAATATTCACTCAGGAAAAAATA